>CATPAC010000093.1:0-36056 GCA_954871275.1 Leptopterna dolabrata | reverse complement strand
TGGAGGGTGGTTTTAGCGAATTTTCAAAGAAAATGAAGCTATTGCAATGGCTTCGAAATTTAAATAATATAAATTTTTGGAAATTTTCTTCATAGAAATCCGTTTCAGACCATTCTAAAACGATTCCTGAAATTTAACACTTTTTAGCGAATTTTCAAAGAAAATGAAGCTATTGCAATGGCTTCGAAATTTAAATAATATAAATTTTTGGAAATTTTCTTCATAGAAATCCGTTTCAGACCATTCTAAAACGATTCCTGAAATTTAACACTTTTTTATATGTATATATATATATATATATATATATATATATATTTATTTATATATGTGTCACTCCAGACGATAACTCTCGATAGAATTGAGATAAACAGCTCAAATTTGCACAAAAAATCTATCTTGGCAATCGAAAGGCTAAGTTCGAAGATGGGCGAAATTGGCCTACTCTAAGGAGGGTTTTGGCGCATTTAAAGTGCGCAAAAATTACCCAAAAATCCCCAAAATGTTATTTTCCAACAAGTGACCCCTCATTTTAAAGGTTTTTGCACGCTGAACACGATGGTGGAATCGGATTTTAGATATCTTGATCCGTTCTCAAATTAGAGCATTTAAAGTGCGCAAAAATTACCTAAAAATCCCCAAAATGTTATTTTCTAACAAGTGACCCCTCATTTTAAAGGTTTTTGCACGCTGAACACGATGGTGGAATCGGATTTTAGATATCTTGATCCGTTCTCAAATTAGAGCATTTAAAGTGCGCAAAAATTACCCAAAAATCCCCAAAATGTTATTTTCCAACAAGTGACCCCTCATTTTAAAGGTTTTTGCACGCTGAACACGATGGTGGAATCGGATTTTAGATATCTTGATCCGTTCTCAAATTAGAGCATTTAAAGTGCGCAAAAATTACCCAAAAATCCCCAAAATGTTATTTTCTAACAAGTGACCCCTCATTTTAAAGGTTTTTGCACGCTGAACACGATAGTGAAATCGGATTTTAGATATCTAAATCCGTTCTTAAATTAGAGCATTTAAAGTGCGCAAAAATTACCCAAAACTAGGATAATCTTTAAACTCTTACCCCCACCCCCTTAGAGTGGTCAGATTGAAAAATGTGAGAAGTATTAATTGAAGACGAGAGTTCGAAGCAAAAAAGGGGGAGGCAAACGATTAGTACAACTCCTTGAATTTACCCACAGCGATCAAATAAATAAGCACTTAGTACAATTACGTAATAAACAAACGGTAGAATCAGGATGGACAAAACGTACAAATTAAAATAAATACGAAGAGAATATACATAGAAAACCAAATTTTAGACCGAAGTTTTCCTTTATTCAAAACCATAGCCATTAATTCGAATATTTCTTTGAAAATTCGCTCATTAAGTCATGCTGCATGACTGATTTTTTTATATGTATATATATATATATTTATTTATATATGTGTCACTCCAGACGATAACTCTCGATAGAATTGAGATAAACAGCTCAAATTTGCACAAAAAATCTATCTTGGCAATCGAAAGGCTAAGTTCGAAGATGGGCGAAATTGGCCTACTCTAAGGAGGGTTTTGGCGCATTTAAAGTGCGCAAAAATTACCCAAAAATCCCCAAAATGTTATTTTCCAACAAGTGACCCCTCATTTTAAAGGTTTTTGCACGCTGAACACGATGGTGGAATCGGATTTTAGATATCTTGATCCGTTCTCAAATTAGAGCATTTAAAGTGCGCAAAAATTACCTAAAAATCCCCAAAATGTTATTTTCTAACAAGTGACCCCTCATTTTAAAGGTTTTTGCACGCTGAACACGATGGTGGAATCGGATTTTAGATATCTTGATCCGTTCTCAAATTAGAGCATTTAAAGTGCGCAAAAATTACCCAAAAATCCCCAAAATGTTATTTTCCAACAAGTGACCCCTCATTTTAAAGGTTTTTGCACGCTGAACACGATGGTGGAATCGGATTTTAGATATCTTGATCCGTTCTCAAATTAGAGCATTTAAAGTGCGCAAAAATTACCCAAAAATCCCCAAAATGTTATTTTCTAACAAGTGACCCCTCATTTTAAAGGTTTTTGCACGCTGAACACGATAGTGAAATCGGATTTTAGATATCTAAATCCGTTCTTAAATTAGAGCATTTAAAGTGCGCAAAAATTACCCAAAACTAGGATAATCTTTAAACTCTTACCCCCACCCCCTTAGAGTGGTCAGATTGAAAAATGTGAGAAGTATTAATTGAAGACGAGAGTTCGAAGCAAAAAAGGGGGAGGCAAACGATTAGTACAACTCCTTGAATTTACCCACAGCGATCAAATAAATAAGCACTTAGTACAATTACGTAATAAACAAACGGTAGAATCAGGATGGACAAAACGTACAAATTAAAATAAATACGAAGAGAATATACATAGAAAACCAAATTTTAGACCGAAGTTTTCCTTTATTCAAAACCATAGCCATTAATTCGAATATTTCTTTGAAAATTCGCTCATTAAGTCATGCTGCATGACTGATTTTTTATATGTATATATATATATATTTATTTATATATGTGTCACTCCAGACGATAACTCTCGATAGAATTGAGATAAACAGCTCAAATTTGCACAAAAAATCTATCTTGGCAATCGAAAGGCTAAGTTCGAAGATGGGCGAAATTGGCCTACTCTAAGGAGGGTTTTGGCGCATTTAAAGTGCGCAAAAATTACCCAAAAATCCCCAAAATGTTATTTTCCAACAAGTGACCCCTCATTTTAAAGGTTTTTGCACGCTGAACACGATGGTGGAATCGGATTTTAGATATCTTGATCCGTTCTCAAATTAGAGCATTTAAAGTGCGCAAAAATTACCTAAAAATCCCCAAAATGTTATTTTCTAACAAGTGACCCCTCATTTTAAAGGTTTTTGCACGCTGAACACGATGGTGGAATCGGATTTTAGATATCTTGATCCGTTCTCAAATTAGAGCATTTAAAGTGCGCAAAAATTACCCAAAAATCCCCAAAATGTTATTTTCCAACAAGTGACCCCTCATTTTAAAGGTTTTTGCACGCTGAACACGATGGTGGAATCGGATTTTAGATATCTTGATCCGTTCTCAAATTAGAGCATTTAAAGTGCGCAAAAATTACCCAAAAATCCCCAAAATGTTATTTTCTAACAAGTGACCCCTCATTTTAAAGGTTTTTGCACGCTGAACACGATAGTGAAATCGGATTTTAGATATCTAAATCCGTTCTTAAATTAGAGCATTTAAAGTGCGCAAAAATTACCCAAAACTAGGATAATCTTTAAACTCTTACCCCCACCCCCTTAGAGTGGTCAGATTGAAAAATGTGAGAAGTATTAATTGAAGACGAGAGTTCGAAGCAAAAAAGGGGGAGGCAAACGATTAGTACAACTCCTTGAATTTACCCACAGCGATCAAATAAATAAGCACTTAGTACAATTACGTAATAAACAAACGGTAGAATCAGGATGGACAAAACGTACAAATTAAAATAAATACGAAGAGAATATACATAGAAAACCAAATTTTAGACCGAAGTTTTCCTTTATTCAAAACCATAGCCATTAATTCGAATATTTCTTTGAAAATTCGCTCATTAAGTCATGCTGCATGACTGATTTTTTTAAATCACGGCAATGAGATTTGAAGCCATTTTTCGTGTCATTCGTTGATTGGAACGTTTCGACGAGTGTGAATAATAAATTTGAATCATGCAAAAAATCCTGCCACACGGGCAAATTCCTCAATTCTGAAACGATTTTGCTCAAAATTTTCAGGAAACCAATTTTTAGGGAACTAATTACAGGACTATCGGACCACCGTGTATGCGCAAACGCCAATCCGACGTGCACAATTTCTGACGGGCAAAACCGATTTCGCTCAAATTCGGCGGGTAGTTGGGGTGTGGCTTCCGGACGGTCCCATACGACTCACTGAAGGATCGGATTATTGGCGACATTTAATACGATTTGCGGCTTTACTAGGAGGAACCACGAGGAAAACACCACAAAAAAACGCAGAAGGGGCATTAATACAGGTAAATAACAAACCCTTGTGTAATAATTCATCTTTCACTCCTTGTAATTTTACCTTTGTAATTCGTGTGTGTTCAATGGGCCTTTTCACAATAAATGGTTTTTATTATTATTTTATTATTAACTGAACCGATGATTTTTGAAACCACGTGTACGCCACTTTTAAAAATCTTACAGTAGAGCACCAAAAAAAAAAAAAATATTTTTAAAAATCTGTTTTCCTAAACATTTTAGAGGTTTTGCACTGGGGGGGGGGGGGGGGGGGCTACACTACTTAACAGTAAGCACCAAAATGTACTCATTAATTTTTTTCAATTTTTTAAGGAGTCACGAATTTTTAAAATTGGTGGATATCGGACGTTTAAAAAAATCAATGATTTTTGGTTTATTGTTTTGTGAATATTACACCTGTGTATTCGCTCAGCAAAAACTTTTATTGGGCCTACTCAAAATGTTAACTTTTACGTCTCAAGGTGCGCAGATTCTAAAAATGTACGCAAGCAGTACAATCGATATCAACTTCAATTTCGGTCTAAAAAATTCGCTCTTTCGCACACAGGCTCCATTTGGGCCCTAGTTGTGTCCCGAAACTTTGCAGCACGATCGGCATATACCCAGGGGTGTTATAGGTGAAAAATGGGTGTAAAAATAGGGTTTTTTGAGATTTTAGTGAACATGAGCTTGTGAGGTATCGTTTTCCATGTTTTTTAGGTAAGAAGACCGAATATGAAGTCGATTCTGACCAAAGAGTGGAAAATTGAGGTTGTAACGAAGATTAAGCTCCCAAAATTCATTTTTCATGAGTCAAAAACTTGGGAAATTGTCTGACATTACCATAAATATGTATAATAATAATGGAAATATTATCAACAAGTGGATCAAGAGCATTAAATAGATAATTTGTCAAAAATACGACCCTAATTCGTGTTTTTGGGGCCCAAAATTGGAGGAAACCATCAAAAATAGCCATTTCAATTATTGCACATGAAAGAAACAATAAATGAACAGCCAACATTTCTGTAGGTAAGTCCAACAGAATAATAAACCCATGTGACAAGGATTTTGCAGAGGTTTTCTTTTTTTAAACATCGATGTTTTGCTACCATCGATTGTTGCTTGTTGATGTTTAGAAACATCGATACATCGATTTTTGTTGTTGCTGGCCATCCACTGCTTGTGGGACGACTCGTTCCAATTCTTCGTCCCATTCAAACGCCTTTTGAGGTTTTTTCTCCTTCACATCGATGTTTTGCTACCATCGATTGTTGCTTGTTGATGTTTAGAAACATCGATACATCGATTTTTGTTGTTGCCGGCCATCCACTGCTTGTGGGACGACTCGTTCCAATTCTTCGTCCCATTCGAACGCCTTTTCTCTCTCGTTTTGGCACATTCTAATCACACGCTGTTTGTTTGGAGGCGTCGAATTGTTGTTTTCCCCGTCGGGTTCGCCCACAGGATTCCCACTCCGGCACAAGGCCTGACCGGAATATACCCAGGAATGCTACGGGTGAAAAATGGGTGGAAAAATAGGGTTTTTTTGTTGAGGTTTTAGTGAACATGAGCTTGAGAGGTATCGTTTTCCACGGTTTTCAGGGCGAGAAGACCAAATGTGAAGTCGATTTGGACCGATCAGTGAAGAATTGAGGTCGTAACGAAGGTTAAGCTCCCAAAATTCATTTTTTATGAGTCAAAAACGAGGGAAACCGTCTGAAATCACCAAAAATGTGTACAATAACACTAGAGAAAGTGTCAACAGGTGAATCAATGGAATAATAAACCCATGTGACAAGGACTTAGCGGCGTTTTTCTCTCTCGAAAACATCGATGTTTTGGTTCGGATGTTTTGCTACCATCGATGGTTGCTTGTCGATTTTTTAAAAACACCGATACATCGATTTTTTGTTGTTGCTGGCCATCCACTGCTAGTGGGACGACTCGTTCCAATTCTTCGTCCCATTCAAACGCCTTTTGAGGTTTTTTCTCCTTCACATCGATGTTTTGCTACCATCGATTGTTGCTTGTTGATGTTTAGAAACATCGATACATCGATTTTTGTTGTTGCTGGCCATCCACTGCTTGTGGGACGACTCGTTCCAATTCTTCGTCCCATTCAAACGCCTTTTGAGGTTTTTTCTCCTTCACATCGATGTTTTGCTACCATCGATTGTTGCTTGTTGATGTTTAGAAACATCGATACATCGATTTTTGTTGTTGCTGGCCATCCACTGCTTGTGGGACGACTCGTTCCAATTCTTCGTCCCCATTCAAACGCCTTTTGAGGTTTTTTCTCCTTCACATCGATGTTTTGCTACCATCGATTGTTGGTTTTCGATGTTTAGAAACATCGATACATCGATTTTTGTTGTTGCTGGCCATCCACTGCTTGTGGGACGACTCGTTCCAATTCTTCGTCCCATTCAAACGCCTTTTCCCTCTCGTTTTGGCACGTTCTAATCACACGCTGTTTGTTTGGAGGCGTCGAATTGTTGTTTTCCCCGTCGGATTCGCCCACAGGATTTCCACTCCGGCACAAGGCCTGACCGGAATACACCCAGGGATGCTACGGGTGAAAAATGGGTGGAAAAATAGGGTTTTTTTGTTGAGGTTCTAGTGAACATGAGCTTGAGAGGTATCGTTTTCCACGGTTTTCAGGGCGAGAAGACCAAATGTGAAGTCGATTTGGACCGATCAGTGAAGAATTGAGGTCGTAACGAAGGTTAAGCTCCCAAAATTCATTTTTTATGAGTCAAAAACGAGGGAAACCGTCTGAAATCACCAAAATTGTGTACAATAACACTAGAGAAAGTGTCAACAGGTGAATCAATGGAATAATAAACCCATGTGACAAGGACTTAGCGGCGTTTTTTTCTCTCGAAAACATCGATGTTTTGGTTCGGATGTTTTGCTACCATCGATGGTTGCTTGTCGATTTTTTAAAAACATCGATACATCGATTTTTTGTTGTTGCTGGCCATCCACTGCTTGTGGGACGACTCGTTCCAATTCTTCGTCCCATTCAAACGCCTTTTGAGGTTTTTTCTCCTTCACATCGATGTTTTGCTACCATCGATTGTTACTTGTTGATGTTTAGAAACATCGATACATCGATTTTTGTTGTTACCGGCCATCCACTGCTTGTGGGACGACTCGTTCCAATTCTTCGTCCCCATTCAAACGCCTTTTCCCTCTCGTTTTGGCACGTTCTAATCACACGCTGTTTGTTTGGAGGCGTCGAATTGTTGTTTTCCCCGTCGGGTTCGCCCACAGGATTCCCACTCCGGCACAAGGCTTGACCGGAATACACCCAGGGATGCTACGGGTGAAAAATGGGTGGAAAAATAGGGTTTTTTTGTTGAGGTTTTAGTGAACATGAGCTTGAGAGGTATCGTTTTCCACGGTTTTCAGGGCGAGAAGACCAAATGTGAAGTCGATTTGGACCGATCAGTGAAGAATTGAGGTCGTAACGAAGGTTAAGCTCCCAAAATTCATTTTTTATGAGTCAAAAACGAGGGAAACCGTCTGAAATCACCAAAAATGTGTACAATAACACTAGAGAAAGTGTCAACAGGTGAATCAATGGAATAATAAACCCATGTGACAAGGACTTAGCGGCGTTTTTCTCTCTCGAAAACATCGATGTTTTGGTTCGGATGTTTTGCTACCATCGATGGTTGCTTGTCGATTTTTTAAAAACACCGATACATCGATTTTTTGTTGTTGCTGGCCATCCACTGCTAGTGGGACGACTCGTTCCAATTCTTCGTCCCATTCAAACGCCTTTTGAGGTTTTTTCTCCTTCACATCGATGTTTTGCTACCATCGATTGTTGCTTGTTGATGTTTAGAAACATCGATACATCGATTTTTTGTTGTTGCCAGCCATCCACTGCTTGTGGGACGACTCGTTCCAATTCTTCGTCCCATTCGAACGCCTTTTCCCTCTCGTTTTGGCACATTCTAATCACACGCTGTTTGTTTGGAGGTGTCGAATTGTTGTTTTCCCCGTCGGGTTCGCCCACAGGATTTCCACTCCGGCACAAGGCCTGACCGGAATACACCCAGGGATGCTACGGGTGAAAAATGGGTGGGAATGGGTGGTTTTTTTTTGTTGAGGTTTTAGTGAACATGAGCTTGAGAGGTATCGTTTTCCACGGTTTTCAGGGGGAGAAGACCAAATGTGAAGTCGATTTGGACCGATCAGTGAAGAATTGAGGTCGTAACGAAGGTTAAGCTCCCAAAATTCATTTTTTATGAGTCAAAAACGAGGGAAACCGTCTGAAATCACCAAAAATGTGTACAATAACACTAGAGAAAGTGTCAACAGGTGAATCAATGGAATAACAAACCCATGTGACAAGGACTTAGCGGCGTTTTTTTCTCTCGAAAACATCGATGTTTTGGTTCGGATGTTTTGCTACCATCGATGGTTGCTTGTCGATTTTTTAAAAACACCGATACATCGATTTTTTGTTGTTGCTGGCCATCCACTGCTAGTGGGACGACTCGTTCCAATTCTTCGTCCCATTCAAACGCCTTTTGAGGTTTTTTCTCCTTCACATCTATGTTTTGCTACCATCGATTGTTACTTGTTGATGTTTAGAAACATCGATACATCGATTTTTGTTGTTGCTGGCCATCCACTGCTTGTGGGACGACTCGTTCCAATTCTTCGTCCCATTCAAACGCCTTTTCCCTCTCGTTTTGGCACATTCTAATCACACGCTGTTTGTTTGGAGGCGTCGAATTGTTGTTTTCCCCGTCGGGTTCGCCCACAGGATTCCCACTCTGGCACAAGGCGAGTCAGGTGAACCCCCCACTCGCACAACAAAACCAGGTGTGTTCGGCTGAGGTGTGCAGTCAATGACGGATTCCAGTCTGCCAACGCACCTTTTTTTGTCTCCTCCCGGAGACGAAGGTTTTTTCTTCCACCGGCGCAGTTGGTGGGATATTGCACAAGGCCTCCCTGGCGTCCCACGTCGCTCCGACGCACACAAAAACACGCCCAATCGTCTGAGCGCCTGATGCTCGGGATTTTCGATTTTGAAACTTCGGAAAATTCACTTCGGCCACCGCATCTTAAAATTTACAAAATTAGACAGGCGGGTACTCTCGTTTAAAAAAAAAATAAATAAAAATCGGTGATTGCCGTGACGTGAAATCATCAGGCAATTGTGAAAGTCAGTTACTTAAAACTACAGGATAAAAATAGAGATAGTCTATTTCCACGTCAAACTAACAAACTGTAGACCGGTTTCGGTTGTTACACAATCATCAGCACACGATAAAATGAAGCTACTGGAACTTGAGCTCCTATTTATACAACCCGAGTGAATGGTAGTGCAATCCCATTGGCTGTTGAAGCCAAGGAAGTGAAAGGGAGGTGGAGGCTGATTGGCTGGAGTACAGCACAAGTGAAGGGTGGTACAGTGAAATCCCTCTAAGACGGACACCCCGATCGGAAATCTAATCAGAAAGCATGGATGACTTCTTCCCTCATGACCGACTGGCTCCATGATCTTAACGAGCAAATGAAACGTCAAGGCAGGAAAATTCTGTTGTTCCTTGACAACGCGACTTCCCACGTCCATTTGAATTTGGAAAACATAAAACTTGTTTTTTTTTCCCACCCAACATAACTTCCACGTCTCAGCCTCTAGATCAGGGAATCATCCAAAATTTTAAGGTCAAGTACCGTAAGCTGGCTTTGCGACATCTGATTGCAGCATTGGAGAATGACAGTTCTGCTGGTGCTCAAAAGGTGGCCAAAGAAATCGACGTTCTAAAAGCAGTCGTGTGGATTGAAAAATCGTGGGCTGAAGTCACACCCACTACCATAACAAACTGCTTGAAGAAAGCAGGATTCCCAATAGAGAGTCAGCAGGACAACGGTCCTTACGGAGACATGGATGCTCTGAAGCAGTTGATTACAATTAGCCCGGTACCTGCTGATGAGAGCTATCTTCACATCGATGACGCCTTGGCCACTGAATCGACTTCAGAAGACATTGCAGACATCCCGGCTGCTGTTAATCCTCCAAATGATCCAGATGAACAAGAAGAAGACGACGGCCCGAGCGAAATTCTTGAAGATTTTCCCCCCCATCGTGAACTATTCCGGGGCCATTCTTGAATTAAAGCGTCTAAACCAATTTTATTTGAATAAGAAGGACGAAAAGGCATTCAAACTCATCTGCGACACCATTCTCCACCATGAACATGAATTGAGTCTCGCAAAAATGAAAAAACAAACGGAAATTACGTCCTTCTTAAAAAAAGAATAATAACCAAACAAAAAAAATAAATTTGAATAATGTTAATGTCTCTTTGTCATTTTAGCGGTACTTTTTAAATAAAATATATGTATTTGTACTTATGTACCTCCTACACATTTTTCTTCCAACTTCTCTATTTCCTCCTACGCTACTCCCTCTAAGACGGACAGTTTTTCGGGTCCCGTGGGTGTCCGCCTTAGAGGGATTTCACTGTACATTCTGATTGGAAAGGAGGTAGAACAAAAGGAAACAAACGCCATGAGGTGATACTAACCAAGCTTACAGAAATAAATCGATCAAAGGTGAACGATTTTGGAAATTTACTTCATTTACAGAAGAGCCTGATTTGTGAATTTGTCACTATTTCCAATTGTTCCAATGCATCCAGTTTCGAACCTCTATTACAAATATGAACTATCTCAACTGATGAATTGTTCCTATCAACACTGAAGTTAAATCCATGACCCTCCTCCCTTAAATGATTACCTCCCTCCACCTCCCTTTCACTTCCTTGGCCTCAACAGCCAATTAGGCCGAGGAAGGAGCTCGAGTGAATGGTAGTGCAATCCCATTGGCTGTTGAGGCCAAGGAAGTGAAAGGGAGGTGGAGCCTGACTGGCTGGAGTACAGCACAAGTGAAAGGTGGTACATTCTGATTGGAAAGGAGGTAGGACAAAAGGAAACAAACGCCATGAGGTGATACTAACCAAGCTTACAGAAATAAATCGATCAAAGGTGAACGATTTTGGAAATTTACTTCATTTACAGAAGAGCCTGATTTGTGAATTTGTCACTATTTCCAATTGTTCCAATGCATCCAGTTTCGAACCTCTATTACAAAAATGAACTATCTCAACTGATGAATTGTTCCTATCAACACTGAAGTTAAATCCATGACCCTCCTCCCTTAAATGATTACCTCCCTCCACCTCTCTTTCACTTCCTTGGCCTCAACAGCCAATTAGGCCGAGGAAGGAGCTCGAGTGAATGGTAGTGCAATCCCATTGGCTGTTGAGGCCAAGGAAGTGAAAGGGAGGTGGAGCCTGACTGGCTGGAGTACAGCACAAGTGAAAGGTGGTACATTCTGATTGGAAAGGAGGTAGGACAAAAGGAAACAAACGCTATGAGGTGATACTAACCAAGCTTACAGAAATAAATCGATCAAAGGTGAATGATTTTGGAAATTTACTTCATTTACAGAAGAGCCTGATTTGTGAATTTGTCACTATTTCCAATTGTTCCAATGCATCCAGTTTCGAACCTCTATTACAAATATGAACTATCTCAACTGATGAATTGCTCCTATCAACACTGAAGTTAAATCCATGACCCTCCTCCCTTAAATGATTACCTCCCTCCACCTCCCTTTCACTTCCTTGGCCTCAACAGCCAATTAGGCTTAGGAAGGAGCTCGAGTGAATGGTAGTGCAATCCCATTGGCTGTTGAGGCCAAGGAAGTGAAAGGGAGGTGGAGCCTGACTGGCTGGAGTACAGCACAAGTGAAAGGTGGTACATTCTGATTGGAAAGGAGGTAGGACCGAAGGAAACAAACGCTATGAGGTGATACTAACCAAGCTTACAGAAATAAATCGATCAAAGGTGAACGATTTTGGAAATTTACTTCATTTACAGAAGAGCCTGATTTGTGAATTTGTCACTATTTCCAATTGTTCCAATGCATCCAGTTTCGAACCTTTATTACAAATATGAACTATCTCAACTGATGAATTGTTCCTATCAACACTGAAGTTAAATCCATGACCCTCCTCCCTTAAATGATTACCTCCCTCCACCTCCCTTTCACTTCCTTGGCCTCAACAGCCAATTAGGCCGAGGAAGGAGCTCGAGTGAATGGTAGTGCAATCCCATTGGCTGTTGAGGCCAAGGAAGTGAAAGGGAGGTGGAGCCTGACTGGCTGGAGTACAGCACAAGTGAAAGGTGGTACATTCTGATTGGAAAGGAGGTAGGACAAAAGGAAACAAACGCTATGAGGTGATACTAACCAAGCTTACAGAAATAAATCGATCAAAGGTGAACGATTTTGGAAATTTACTTCGTTTACAGAAGAGCCTGATTTGTGAATTTGTCACTATTTCCAATTGTTCCAATGCATCCAGTTTCGAACCTTTATTACAAATATGAACTATCTCAACTGATGAATTGTTCCTATCAACACTGAAGTTAAATCCATGACCCTCCTCCCTTAAATGATTACCTCCCTCCACCTCCCTTTCACTTCCTTGGCCTCAACAGCCAATTAGGCCGAGGAAGGAGCTCGAGTGCATGGTAGTGCAATCCCATTGGCTGTTGAGGCCAAGGAAGTGAAAGGGAGGTGGAGCCTGACTGGCTGGAGTACAGCACAAGTGAAAGGTGGTACATTCTGATTGGAAAGGAGGTAGGACAAAAGGAAACAAACGCCATGAGGTGATACTAACCAAGCTTACAGAAATAAATCGATCAAAGGTGAACGATTTTGGAAATTTACTTCATTTACAGAAGAGCCTGATTTGTGAATTTGTCACTATTTCCAATTGTTCCAATGCATCCAGTTTCGAACCTCTATTACAAAAATGAACTATCTCAACTGATGAATTGTTCCTATCAACACTGAAGTTAAATCCATGACCCTCCTCCCTTAAATGATTACCTCCCTCCACCTCTCTTTCACTTCCTTGGCCTCAACAGCCAATTAGGCCGAGGAAGGAGCTCGAGTGAATGGTAGTGCAATCCCATTGGCTGTTGAGGCCAAGGAAGTGAAAGGGAGGTGGAGCCTGACTGGCTGGAGTACAGCACAAGTGAAAGGTGGTACATTCTGATTGGAAAGGAGGTAGGACAAAAGGAAACAAACGCTATGAGGTGATACTAACCAAGCTTACAGAAATAAATCGATCAAAGATGAATGATTTTGGAAATTTACTTCATTTACAGAAGAGCCTGATTTGTGAATTTGTCACTATTTCCAATTGTTCCAATGCATCCAGTTTCGAACCTCTATTACAAATATGAACTATCTCAACTGATGAATTGCTCCTATCAACACTGAAGTTAAATCCATGACCCTCCTCCCTTAAATGATTACCTCCCTCCACCTCCCTTTCACTTCCTTGGCCTCAACAGCCAATTAGGCTTAGGAAGGAGCTCGAGTGAATGGTAGTGCAATCCCATTGGCTGTTGAGGCCAAGGAAGTGAAAGGGAGGTGGAGCCTGACTGGCTGGAGTACAGCACAAGTGAAAGGTGGTACATTCTGATTGGAAAGGAGGTAGGACCGAAGGAAACAAACGCTATGAGGTGATACTAACCAAGCTTACAGAAATAAATCGATCAAAGGTGAACGATTTTGGAAATTTACTTCATTTACAGAAGAGCCTGATTTGTGAATTTGTCACTATTTCCAATTGTTCCAATGCATCCAGTTTCGAACCTTTATTACAAATATGAACTATCTCAACTGATGAATTGTTCCTATCAACACTGAAGTTAAATCCATGACCCTCCTCCCTTAAATGATTACCTCCCTCCACCTCCCTTTCACTTCCTTGGCCTCAACAGCCAATTAGGCCGAGGAAGGAGCTCGAGTGAATGGTAGTGCAATCCCATTGGCTGTTGAGGCCAAGGAAGTGAAAGGGAGGTGGAGCCTGACTGGCTGGAGTACAGCACAAGTGAAAGGTGGTACATTCTGATTGGAAAGGAGGTAGGACAAAAGGAAACAAACGCTATGAGGTGATACTAACCAAGCTTACAGAAATAAATCGATCAAAGGTGAACGATTTTGGAAATTTACTTCGTTTACAGAAGAGCCTGATTTGTGAATTTGTCACTATTTCCAATTGTTCCAATGCATCCAGTTTCGAACCTTTATTACAAATATGAACTATCTCAACTGATGAATTGTTCCTATCAACACTGAAGTTAAATCCATGACCCTCCTCCCTTAAATGATTACCTCCCTCCACCTCCCTTTCACTTCCTTGGCCTCAACAGCCAATTAGGCCGAGGAAGGAGCTCGAGTGAATGGTAGTGCAATCCCATTGGCTGTTGAGGCCAAGGAAGTGAAAGGGAGGTGGAGCCTGACTGGCTGGAGTACAGCACAAGTGAAAGGTGGTACATTCTGATTGGAAAGGAGGTAGGACAAAAGGAAACAAACGCCATGGGGTGATACTAACCAAGCTTACAGAAATAAATCGATCAAAGGTGAACGATTTTGGAAATTTACTTCGTTTACAGAAGAGCCAGATTTGTGAATTTGTCACTATTTCCAATTGTTCCAATGCATCCAGTTTCGAACCTTTATTACAAATATGAACTATCTCAACTGATGAATTGTTCCTATCAACACTGAAGTTAAATCCATGACCCTCCTCCCTTAAATTATTACCTCCCTCCACCTCCCTTTCACTTCCTTGGCCTCAACAGCCAATTAGGCCGAGGAAGGAGCTCGAGTGAATGGTAGTGCAATCCCATTGGCTGTTGAGGCCAAGGAAGTGAAAGGGAGGTGGAGCCTGACTGGCTGGAGTACAGCACAAGTGAAAGGTGGTACATTCTGATTGGAAAGGAGGTAGGACAAAAGGAAACAAACGCCATGAGGTGATACTAACCAAGCTTACAGAAATAAATCGATCAAAGGTGAACGATTTTGGAAATTTACTTCATTTACAGAAGAGCCTGATTTGTGAATTTGTCACTATTTCCAATTGTTCCAATGCATCCAGTTTCGAACCTTTATTACAAATATGAACTATCTCAACTGATGAATTGTTCCTATCAACACTGAAGTTAAATCCATGACCCTCCTCCCTTAAATGATTACCTCCCTCCACCTCCCTTTCACTTCCTTGGCCTCAACAGCCAATTAGGCCGAGGAAGGAGCTCGAGTGAATGGTAGTGCAATCCCATTGGCTGTTGAGGCCAAGGAAGTGAAAGGGAGGTGGAGCCTGACTGGCTGGAGTACAGCACAAGTGAAAGGTGGTACATTCTGATTGGAAAGGAGGTAGGACAAAAGGAAACAAACGCTATGAGGTGATACTAACCAAGGTTACAGAAATAAATCGATCAAAGGTGAATGATTTTGGAAATTTATTTCTTTTACAGAAGAGCCTACTTTATGAATTTTGTTGTATTCCAGCCACTCAGGCTTCACCTCCCTTTCACTTCCTTGGCCTCAACAGCCAATGAGATCGCACTACCATTCACTCGAGTTGTATAAATAGGAGCTCAAGTTCCAGTAGTTTCATTCTATCGTGTACTGATGATGGTGTAACAACCGAAACCGGTCTACAGTTTGTTAGTTTGACGTGGAAATAGACTATCTCTATTTTTATCCTGTAGTTTTTTGCTATGGATTTCCACTACTCCGCCGCAAGTGATTTAAGTTACGTGTCAGTTGCTTTGCAGAACTTTTATTTATTTTTTTAACAAGAGCACCTACCTATCTAATTTTGTAAATTTTAAGTAGAGCATCAAAATGATTTATTATTACTTATAATTAATTATTCATAATTTGACCTATCAAATGGTGTTTGGAATGAAAACCCTTCAGTCGATTGTGGACATTTTAATGCTATCAACCATGCCAATCCTATCCGAACCAAATGCTATCTTCATGCCAAAACCTCGATTTGCTGAAAAATCTCCTGATTTTTTTTTCATTAAAACGACATTTTCTCCCTTAAACTCATTCGATAATTTATTTCGACTACAACGTTGGAAAGGGTGAGATTTCAAGCAAGTTATTCTCATAGACGCCCCACCGAAAGAAAAATTAATAAAAGAGAGACAACCGATAGAAAAACGTCAAATTTTCAGAAATTATCAAAATTTGCACTTTGGTCTCGTTTTATACGAATTGAACCCGCTCAAAAAATTTTGATTGTGCATTAGGGAGATGAGAAATTCAACGCTCTTTCCAACGGTACAATTAGATTTGAATTTATTTGACGATTGTTGTTGATTGTTGTCTTTATTTATTTGATTGATTTGATTTCATTTTACTGATTTAAGGTCGAAACCACGAAAAAAATGTTGAAAGTGGAAAAAGTGGTATTTAGAGTAGATTTTTTTTTAAAGTCTAGGAGACAATTTTTGTTGTAAATTCTTTGTAGAATCGATCCCTCGATCGATCCTACCGAAAGAAAAATTAATTAAGGAGAGAAAACCGATAGAAAAACGTCAAATTTTCAGAAATTATCAAAATTTGCACTTTGGTCTCGTTTTATACGAATTGAACCCGCTCAAAAAATTTTGATTGTGCATTAGGGAGATGAGAAATTCAACGCTCTTTCCAACGGTACAATTAGATTTGAATTTATTTGACGGATTAAGGAGGTTATGGTCATTTTACTGATTTAAGGTCGAAACCACGAAAAAAATCTTAAAATTGGAAAAAGTGGCATTTAGAGTGGATTTTGAAAAAAATTCCAAGAGGCAATTTTTGTTGCACATTCTTTGTAGAATCGATCCCTGAAGTCCTGTGGACTTATTCTGAGACACCTTGTGTGTATAAGGGACGTTGAAGGCGCCACCTAATAATTTCCTCGTTTGTACAGAACCTAATAACCGGGCGTTGCCCGAGAAATGGGGGTCAGCGAGGGGTAAACCTGGGTTTACACTGATTTTTCCTGCCGTTCGCGTGTTAAAAAATACCTTTACCGAATGGATCCGTTGGTCTTTGTTGACCCTCTTAGCGGTGTTTTCTCCTCTTCGAACGATTAACCGAAAAAAAACGGAACGAGAAACGTCTGCCAAAATGTGGAACAGTTCTCCTCGCGATCACAGCTCACGATCGCAGGTTTTGAGCCCCAAACGGCGCAGTTCGCTGTGAGCTCCAGCCAATAATGTTGACGGTCTTATCTGACGTGAAATTGGCAACTTTCGAACGGTTACAAATTCTCATTTTTTTGGGCCAAATTATGTTCTTCAATTTGAAAGAATTTTCATCGAAATCGGTCCAGTAGTTTCGGAATAATCGCTGGACAGGCAAAAAAACCAGTCATGGCTATTAAGAGCGAATTTTCGAAGAAATAATGGGTGCTATAGCGTAAAAAATGATGCATCGAGAAACCATTCAATTTTTCGTAAAATTATATGATTTTTTCGTGATTTTAGCCATTTGTACAGATATTTGACCCTTGTATAATCAAATTTGACGGACACTTTTTCGAGAAATATATTTTTATCCTTGCATAATCAAATTTGACAGACTCTTTTTCGAGAAATATATTTTTATCGTCGAAATAGGCCCGGCCACACAACGTCGGGTGAATTAACATATATTTTAGCTCTCAATACCAATTTTTTTACCCCCCTCAAAATCCAAATTTGACCCTTATTCTGTACTTTAAAAAAAAACTGAAATGGTCTTTTTCTGTCTTTACTCACCCTTCCACACTACTTTCAGTGGTTTTATATGAAGTGTTCACGATTTTGGTCGTTTTTACCAATTGTTGACCCCTAAAAACACAAATTTGACCCCCTTTATTTTTGAAAATTTATCATCTTCGAACTCATCCTTCTACGAACATTTCGGCGAAATTTGGCAGCTTTATCATGTACCTACGGTCAGATATCGTCTGGTGTGATATATATATATAAACAAAATAAATTTTATATTACATGTGTCACACCAGACGATATCTGACCGTAGGTACATGATTTAAAAAAATATATATACATATATATATTTTTCGTGGGTTGAAATCTAGGGATGAATTAATGATGCTATGAAACGGATTTGCCTATATCCCTATAAAAATATTTCAAAAATTCACGTTCTGAAAATTTTGGACCCACTGCAATAGCTTCATTTCGTTTGAAAATTGTATAAAATATGTAATAACAAATAAAATTGAGAAGCTCCTCCTTTTTCCGAAGTCTGTTCTGAAAACTGGCTTCAAACCTTAATTCTACGCAGAAACAGGACTTAGCGCGAGAAGAAAAACAGGTATTAGCTCGAAAAAACATTAAAAATCGGTTTCTCCGTTAAGTTACAGGAGAAACCAAGAGAAAAATTATCCATGAACTGCGGATGTTGGAGAAAACCAAATATTGCACTTGGATAGGTAACCCCACACTTTTTCAATGTAGAGGTGGTTTCACTAGATCGAGCCAAAATTTGGCACGGGGCTTCCTTTCGGTCTCCTGAACAAAAATCTCAATGGGCACAAAAAAATCTACCGTCAGGATTTTGAGCTATGTCCAGATTGAGCGCTTCAAGTTCGACTTTTTAAACACCTTCAATTGCTTATATCTCTCTAGGGATGCATTTTAGAGAAAAAAGTGCACGAGTAAAATCGTCTTAAAATCGTCCAAACAACTCGATGCCATACTTGTTTTAAGTCAAAAAAAATTTCCTCCATTTTTGCCCAATAAGTCCCCGTGTGCTTATGTATAAGAAAATATAAGAAACGTTAAGAAACATTTTTTGACTTAAAACAAGTATGACGTCGAGTTGTTTGGACGATTTTAAGACGATTTTACTCGTGCACTTTTTTCTCTAAAATGCATCCCTAGAGAGATATAAGCAATTGAAGGTGTTTGAAAAGTAGAACTTGAAGCGCTTAATCTGGCCATAGCTCAAAATCCTGACGGTGGATTTTTTTGTGCCCATTGAGAATTTTGTTCAGGAGACTGAAAGGAAGCCCCGTGCCAAATTCTGGCTCGATCTAGTGAAACCACCTCTACATTGAAGAAGTGCGGGGTCCTTTATTGTACGTGTAGAAACCATGGATCTCTGAGCGAAAAACACTTGATATTTTAGTAAATGTTTTCAAAATTCCAATACTTAGTTACGTAAGTACATAATGCATGTAAAATACTGTGAACAGTAATGCAATTTTCAAGGGTATAATTAATTTATATGTATAACAATATAACAGAACACTTACAAGATGCTCCCCCGTGAGGACTTCGAGGAGGCAAATGAGGTTGACGCCATCTTGTAGATCCGTGAACAGATCTGTGACGTGTCGATTTGTCTGTAAACAAGAATAAAATAAATAAATAAATAATTAAAACGAAATGCAGAACAATACAGAATTTAAAATTTGTTACGAGTTGAATTAATAATATATAAACATTTTCAATGATGACGTATTATTTTGAGGACCGAATGAGGTAAAGAGCGACGTTTTTTGTGTGGTAGTTTTGTGTGGCGGTTGAGAAATCATTTCAATCGGCGCTGATTGATTTTATGTGTAATCAGCAATAATTAAGGAGTAAATTAGGAGCTAAATCACCCGCGACGACAGGCAGTGGCGGACCCAGAGGGCTTTAGCACCCCCCCCCCCCCCCCCCCACCTACCAATATAGACCGAAATCGACTTGCCTTAATTAATCCCAATAATGCCAATAATTTATTATATTTATAATTCCATGGAGTTTCTTGGGGTTTTTAAATGGATACAAGTTTTGTATGGATACTTCCATTTCGTAGCATTTTATACAATCCCTAACTCTATTAGTTGAACAATGGAACCGTCAATATGTATACAATCCATAGGACTTCCACATTACCGGCCATCCAGTATCCATGTTCAGAGATACATGGAAATAGGCATGGATACCGGCATTCCAGTATCCATGTTCAGATACACAGAATCGGCAGTGGCGGACCCAGAGGGGGCATTAGCACCCACCCACCCATATACACCGAAATTGACTTGCCATAATTTATTTCCGACGTTTCAGGCCCAAAATGTGGCCCATCTTCAGGTACTTCATCCTTATAATTCCATAGAGTTTCTTGGTTTTTTTTAAAATGGATACAAGTTTTGTATGGATACTTCCACTTCGTAGCATTTTAAACCATCAGTATCTCTATTAGTTGAACAATGTCATCTTTGTTATTCCATGGACCTGTCCATGTGTATGCAATCCATAGGAAATCCATGTTACCGGTAATCCAGTATCCATGTTAAGAGATACACGGAATAGACAGTGCCTCCACCGAAATTGACTTGCCATAATTTATTTCCGACGTCTCCGGCCCAAAACGTGGCCCACCTTCAGCATACTTTATCTGTATAATTCCATGGAGTTTGTTGGGTTTTTTAAAAATGGATACAAGTTTTGTATGGATACTTCCACTTTGTAGCATTTTATACCATCCGCATCTCTATTAGTTGAAAAATTTCATCTTTGTTATTCCATGGAACCGTCCATGTGTATCCAATCCATAGGACTTCCATGTTACCAGCAATCCAGTATCCATGTTCAGAGATACACGGAATAGACAGTGCCTCCACCGAAATTGACTTGCCATAATTTATTTTCGACGTTTCCGACCCAAAACGTGGCCCACCTTCAGCATACGTTATCTGTATAATTCCATGGAGTTTCTTGGGATTTTTAAATGCATACAAGTTTTGTATGGATACTTCCACTTTGTAGCATTTTATACAATCTGTATCTCTATTAATAATGTCATCATTGTTATTCCATGGAACCGTCCATGTGTATACAATCAATAGAACTTCCGTGTTACCCACAATCCAGTATCCATCCAGAAATACAAAGAAATAGGCATGGATACTGGCAGTCCAGTATCCATGTTCAGAGATATACGGAATACTGGCGGACCCAGAGCAGGCATTAGCACCCACCCACCCATATACACCGAAATTGACTTGCCATAATTTAATTCCGACGTTTCAGGCCGAAAATGTGGCCCATCTTCAGGTACTTCATCCTTATAAATTCCATGGATATTCTTGGTTTTTTGTGGATACAAGTTTTGTATGGATACTTCCATTTTGAAGCATTTAATACAACCCGTATCTCTATTAGTTGAACAATGTCATCTTAGTTGTTCCATCGAACCGTCCATGTGTATACAATCCATAGGACTTCCATGTTACCGGCAATCCAGTATCCATGTTCAGAGATACACGGAACGCTTACGTATATTAGCTTATCCATGCTGTCTCTCATGAACTACTATCCATATTAACACCTATTAGCGAATTTTCAGAGACGTCGTTGACCCCCATTTTTCTAAGTTTCAATTTCGAAGCTTCACCAACCAATCAGCGTCTGATCGTATCGACTCGGAGTGGTTCTCATTCGACAGAAAATTCCATACAGTTTTGAAAAATGGTGCTCCACACAACATTACGAATGATGTAAGTATTTATAAAATTGAGAAACCTGAAAAAAGCCCGATGTGGCACGTAATGTAGGTGTTCCGTGCTACAGACCACATCCACAGACATGTGTCCAGCAGACTTCTAGAATTAATGAAACCATTTCTGGTGCCACCATAACGCCCCGGAGTGCTGCCATGGCGCCACGACATGCCGAACCCAGTCAATTTCGGGGTCCTAGGGGTTTAAACGAACAACAAACGAAACAAAAACCGTATTGAGAATTTACGAATTGAGCTTTGGTGCCATCGCGACGCCATGGAGTTGCACCACAACATGCTAAAAACGGATTTTTTCTTCCAGAGTTTGGAATTTACATAGTAAGATACAGAACACATATTTACTGGGTCCATTTCCGAACTATACTAACAGGTTGCCAGGATGTGGCGCCATGGTACTGGTAGCTCCGTTTGTCGGTAAATACGTGTTTGGTACCGTTCTTTGTGAATTTATGAGTACTGAATCGATTTTGAATTCGATTCTTGATCGATACGTGCTCTTTTTTATACTCGTTGAGTAAAAGTAATGAAAAGTTATCATACATAATAAATGATAAAAAAGGGGGTCAATGACTGCCACAAACCATGCGCTGGAATCATTGACCCCCGGGGTCAACCACCACAAAACGGCATAATCATATGTGCAGTGTTTTAAAAATTCAATTTCTATTTGGACACAGTAAATTATCATAAATCAGAGGTATACAGCCAATATTTCTGTATTTGAACGCCGTTTCGATTTGCAAATGTGCATGCAAGTGATCATGCACTGCGGAGCTACAAACGCCAACTAAAACACTCCTCGTTTCTACACATCAACTATAAGCCCCTACGGAGTCCCAAAACTTTGAGGGTCGATTATTCAACTTATTTACTACGAGAAATGTCTCTGCAATCTTCTGGAAATCCCAAATAAGGAATTTTTCAACAAAAAAAGTGGGTCAAAATTGAGTTTGCGGGAGTCAAAAATCGGTAAATATCAGTAAAAACAGGTGAAAATTGCCGGTGGTCGACATTTCACATTTTAAAAAATTGCGGGGGGGGGGGGGGGGGGGGTCAAAATTGAGTTTTTGGTGGTCAAAAATCGCTACAAGAATGAAATTTCGAAAAATTGACGGATCTTCACAAACAAGTTTTGGGGGCAAATAATCACTAAAAACTGATAAAAAATATCCAAAAACAGAGGAATATCCCACAAACAATAGTATAAAATGGTGAATCGAAGCAAAAAAACGCTATATCTACAACCAAACAATTTTTCACTACAAAGGCCGTCAAAAATTAAAGGATATCTACGATAAATTGAACGAAATTAAGTAAATCAGTGGAGAAATCGATTTTTGAAGTTTTTGCGGCACAAAAACGTTATTTCACACATTTTTGTTCGATTTTCTCCTCTTTTTTTCGATTTTTGGCCCCGTTTTTGAAAACCACGTTGCATTTCACGTTATATTCCATCATCAACATTTTTCCTACAGCTCACAAAAAATAGCGCTTTAAGAGGCTCAAACTTACACAAATCGAGAAAATGAAAATATTGTGAAAGCGTTGAAAAATCAGTAGGTGTCGTGAAAATACCACTAACCTATCGCAAATCCCCACAAAACTTCTGCAACATCTCAGCTTTCCAACAGTAAAATAAGAAAATACGGTTATTTTAAATTTTATTTAGGGCGATCTAGAATCAATCAATCAAGCCCAGTGCTTGGAATCACTTGGTTGTTCTTTTGTTTATTTTTGTACGATTTTTTTCTACATATAATCGAATTTGGTTACTAGGAGTTGAACACAACATATTCATAACAAAACAAATTGGAATTAAATTCAGAAAGTTTTTCGATTTTTGTGACTTCCGAATTACAAAAAAAGGGGGATTAAAATGATATTTTGTCCACTGCTATCTATTGGCAGTGTTTAAATCAATAATTGAGATACTATTAGATTTTTTTAAAATTGTTCTTGTATTTTAAAAATTGTTTTTTGAAGGAAAAATGAGTTTTTGAAGTTTTTGGGGTCACTTTTGAACGCCAGTGTGCCTTCCACGAAGCGAAAACACAATATACATGCACTCTTAGGGTTAGCACACAACACAGAGGTAGGAAACTAATGGTCGGGGACTGTTGGGCAGGTCAGAGCAGGTTTGAGATGGCCGAGGCAGGTTGGGACAGGTTTGAGATGGCCGAGGCATGTTGGGACAGGTCAGAGCAGGATTGAGACCGCCGAGGCAGGTTTGGACAGGTCAGAGCAGGTTTGAATGGCCGAGGCAGGTTGCGACAGGTCAGAGCAGGGTTGAGACCGCCGAGGCAGGTTCAGACAGGTCAGAGCAGGTTGGGACAGGTCAGAGCAGGTTTGAGATGGTCGAGGCAGGTTGAGAGAGGTCAGAGCAGTTTGGGACATGTCAGAGCAGGTTTGAGATGGTCGAGGCAGGTTGGGAGAGGTCAGAGCAGGTTGGGACACGTCAGAGTAGGTTTGAGATGATCGAGGCAGGTTGGGAGAGGTCAGAGCAGGTTTGAGATGGGCAAGGCAGGTTCGGACAGGTCAGAGCAGGTTTGAGAAGGCCGAGGCAGGCTGGGACAGGTCAGAACAAGTTTGAGAAGACTGAGGCAAGTTGCGACAGGTCAGAGCAGGTTGGGACAGATCAGAGCAGGTTGGAGATGGCCGAGGCAGGTTGGGCGAGGTCAGAGCAGGTTTGAGAAGACCGAGGCAGGTTGGGAGAGGTCAGAGCAGGATTGAGACCGCCGAGGCAGGTTGGGAGAGGTCAGAGCAGGATTGAGACCGCCGAGGCAGGTTTGGACAGGTCAGAGCAGGTTTGAGACCACCGAGGCAGGTTCGGACAGGTCAGAGCAGGTTTGAGACCGCTGAGGCAGCAGGTTTGAGACAGCCGAGGCAGGTTCGGACAGGACAGAACAGGTATGAGATGGCCTAGGCAGGTTGTGACAGGTCAGAGCAGGTTTGAGAAGACCGAGGCAGGTTCGGACAGGACAGAACAGGTATGAGATGGCCTAGGCAGGTTGGGACAGGTCAGAGCAGGTTTGAGAAGACAAAGGCAGGTTGGGACAGGTCAGAGCAGGTTTGAGATAGGCGAGGCGGGTTCGGACAGGTCACAGCAGGTTTGAGATGGCTGAGGCAGGTTGGGACAGGTCAGAGCAGGTTTGAGAAGACTAAGACAGGTTGGGACAGGTCAGAGCAGGTTTGAGATGGCCTAGGCAGGTTGGGACAGGTCAGAGCAGGTTTGAGAAGACAAAGGCAGGTTGGGACAGGTCAGAGCAGGTTTGAGATGGGCGAGGCGGGTTCGGACAGGTCACAGCAGGTTTGAGATGGCTGAGGCAGGTTGGGACAGGTCAGAGCAGGTTTGAGAAGACTAAGACAGGTCAGAGCAGGTTTGAGATGTCCGAGGCAGGTTTGGACAGGTCAGAGCAGGATTGAGACCGCCGAGGCAGGTTCGGACAGGTCAGAGCAGGTTTGAGATGGCCGAGGCATTTTGGGACAGGTCAGGACAGGTTTGAGCGTGTACGGGTGCGGTTGCCGGCAGGACTGTGACGGTTCAAGGAAGGTCTGAGACCAGCCGGTGACTGGTCAGGGACGGGTTTCGCGTGTTACGACACTCTGGGGGGGGGTTTCACACTCTCAAGTTCAATCCAACAAACAACAACGAACTTACGGCCGGCACCAACTCGGGTACAATACAGATTGTAGCGTAAGTCTGCAAAAGGAAAAGGGCACAAAGAAAAAAAAAAAATCTTTCACCAATAAAATTACGGACTAATCTAGACAATGTAATTAATGTAAGTAATTAATGTAAGACAAAACCTTGTACATTTAAAAATGTTGTAATCAAACCAACCTTTATGAATATACGGGTCTTAAAACCAAGACGGCCAGATTGGTAGAAATATTGTCATTTTGTAAAACACAAAAAATACCTATACAGGGTGGTCTCGAACTAATGGATCACCCATTTCATTTCGGTTAATAATACTTTATACTTCGTAATTTAAAAAAAAATCAAAATTCGAAACTGACATCACTGCGCCAGTTTGAGCGCAAGCGCAAAAATGTCGCTTTACATTTCCACGCAAAAAAAATCATGAAGGACGGCGTTTGAACGATTTTTGGTTTATTTTTTTTTTTTGGATAATGAATCAAGCACGAAAAAAAATTGTTACCCCGTCAAAATTTGGTGGTTTACATTTCAAAGTACGTAGAATTAGAAAATCGATTTTGGATTTTGTCGAAAGTTACTTTTTCAACTTGAACAAACGATGAAGTATTATTGGGTAAATTACACAACGGCAAATTATTACACAACGGTAAATTATCACACAACGGTAAATTATTACACAACGGTTTATTATACCATTTACGGCGAAGGGGCACCTATACAGGTAAATTATTACACAACGGTTTACACAACGGTCTTAGGCTTCATTAATAACTAAAAATAATTAATGACTGAATTATTGAATCCCGCTCATTTGTATAAATAATAATAATAATTGTTTGTCATCTTCAAATTGGTACAAAAACATTTGTTCAAAATGAAGTGCAATTCTGTACAAAATATGAAAAAATAATCGATTTAGGGCTTTCCTGGGGGAAGTTCGAGGGTATTTACCACAGATAACTGTGATCTATGCAGAAGGGGCATCTGTACAGGTAAATAATGAACCGTTGTGTAATAATTTGCAGCCTTTTATCTCTGTATTAACCAAAATAAAATGGGTGTCCATTAGTTCGCCAAAGCCCTGTATATATATTTATGTTTCACTCCGGACGATATCATCTGACTTTGGGTATAAGAAATTCGAAATTTAGCCAAAATGTTCGTACTGCCAAAAAAAAACGGTGAGTTTGAAGATGAGCAATTTTCAAAAATTCCAAGGGGCTCAAATTTGATTTCAGAGGGATCAAAAACCGGTAAAAAACGGCAAAAATTGCGAAAATTTGATACAAAACCACTCAAGAGAAAAATGCCATTTCGGATGTTTTTCTCACAAATTAGAGGACAAATTGGTATTTTTGGGGGGTTCAAAATTGGTATTAAGGGCTAAAATCAATATTAATTCACCTGGCGTTGCGCAGGATGGTGATTCACGACAAAATGAGGGACTTTTTAAGATAATAAAAATATTTTTCAATAGAGAGTGATTTTACACGATACGAAAATCGGTAAAAAATGACACGGTCAGACATGATATCGTGTATATATATATATATCAATTTAAAAAATGACACGGTCAGACATGATATCGTGTATATATATATATATCAATTTAAAAAGTACAAATTATTATTAAAATCTAGAGATGAATTCAGGGTGCTCTGAAACGGCATAATAAAAAACATTTGATGATAATAATAATAATAATTTGCCTGTAAAAAAATTCCAAACATTCGTATTCTAAAAATTTTGGACCCATTGCAATAGCTTCATTTTCTTTTAAAATTCGCTAACATGAAAGAAATAATAAAAAATCGCAATAATAAAACATAAAAACATGATAAAAATCACAAAACGTTAGTACCACCTACATGGCATATAATTGATATATTTGCACCTAATTAATAAATGTAAGATCAATTATTTAATTATTATTAATAATTTTTTACCTTCGTGCGAGTCCAGTGCTGCATGGAAAAGAGAAAGAAAGGAATATACTAACAATAGTGCATTTTATTGTTCCGAGACCTGATGTAGTAATATCATCAAACTGATCTCAAATTTGAGTTTTGACAGGTTTAAAATAAAAATATAAAATTTTTAAAAAATTGTGCAAAATTTTTCTCACAATATTAATATTAACAAATTATATACTAAGCACTGTATTAATATTTAATATTTTGTTTTTGTTTTATTCATGCACGGTGCCATTATTGAGGTAATTCATCTAATACATAATAGGCGTACGGGGGCCCAAGAGGCCTACCCGTACAAAATTAATAAAGTGCTTCTTCTTCTTCTACTTCAATAATGTATAAATATTATTTGAAATGCTTGTAATTAGAGAAAATCGATCTAAAATCATGTTAAAAAAGGCAAAAATCAAATTTTTGTGGGTCAAGTACTGCTAAAAATTGGGTAAAAATTTGTGAAATAAATTTATGTATAAACATAGCTAAATTGGGTGAGTGTTTTCGTCAAAATTGAAAAAATAATTTAAAAAACCATAAATAATATTTTTTTAAACACATCACACAGATCATTTTATTATATGATATAAACAAAATATAAATTATTTTTAAAAATTTAATAATTAAATAAATAAAATTTACAATACTTTTACAATAAAAAAAGATCATTTTATATATTTATGATATAAAAATATATATTATTTTTTAAAATTATTCATTTATTAAATAAATTAGGTACATAAATTTACAATACGTTATTGGAAGATTAACGTTGTACGCAGCATGGCAGTTAGAGCGAATTTCTAAAGATGGCCATTTTGGTCACATTTTTAGCGAATTTAAAAAAATAAAAAAATACTGCAACGGGAACACGAATGGCCATATTTAGAAATTCGCGCTTACTGCCATGCTGCGTATGACAGGAACATTTTTCATCTTCCAATAACGTATTGTAAATTTATGTACCTAATTTATTTAATTAATACATAATTTTTTAAAATAATTTATGATATTTTTATATTATATATAAAATGATGTGTTTTTTAATTTGAAAAGTACTTATTGTAAATTCAAATATTTATTTAATTATTAAATTTTTTAAAATAATTTATATTTTCATATCAGTTCCCGATGCAGTATTTTTTTTTTAATTCGCTAAAAAATGTGACCAAAATATCAAAGATGACGAAACTTCAAAAATTCGCTCAATTGGTCATGTTGCAAGGTGGAAACAGGTGTTCGTTTACATCAATTTTCGTTAGCAGTAAGTCATTGGCGTAGGTCACGTGGCGCCACCAATCAATCGCGCTGAACTCGAAATCAATTTGATTGATTTCCGAAAGATTGATCGACGGGATGAAAGGCGGAGAACGAAGCGCCGGGATGACGACGTGACGCCATCGGGAGATATGATAAACCGGCATAGCGTCACGCAAAACCGGTTGGGGGACGGCGAGCGGTTGGGTGGGTGGTGAGGGGGGCCGGGGTCCGCAGGAAGCGATATCCGTAAGAAGGCGGTCAAGTAAAACGGACGGTTATCTATCGGGTGGGAGAATGGGCGGAGGGGGAGTGGGAGGGCGCCTCCGTCTGCATTCCACAGCGGTGATCTCACACACGTGATCCCGAGAAGGGTGGACTTAGGGATTCAGGCGTCGCGGAAGTCGGCGGCGCTGTGGCACTGTATTTTAGACGTGAATCTGCTACAGTGGTGGGTGAGAGTGGGAAGGTTCATTTGTGGGACTCCAACTGGTTCACTCGTTGAAAGGAGCAGTTCTTTTGAGTTAGTTCTGTCGTTCGGTGCGCTATGAACTGAGAACTAAATGACTCACCCACGACGGGACTGCCCCCCCCCCCCCCCACCGGGACGTGCAGATAAGTTGTAATGAACTGAAGGAACAATCGTTCTCTGTGCCTAGGTAGTGAACTAATGGAACTAAGAACTAGGAACTAAGAACTAGGAACTGAGAACTAGGAACTCACTCACTCACAAGGAGGACTGCTCCACCCAACCACCCACCCAAATTAAAACTACACTGACTGGGTTGTAATGAACTGAAGGAACAATCGTTCTCTGTGCCTAGGTAGTGAACTGAATAACTAAAGGAACTAGGAACTGAGAACTAGTAACTCACTCACTCACAAGGGGGACTGCTCCACCCCAACCACCCCCCCAAATTAAAACTACACTGACTGGGTTGTAATGAACTGTAAGGAACAATCGTTCTCTGTGCCTAGGTAGTGAACTGTAGAACTAAAGGAACTAGGAACTGAGAACTAGTAACTCACTCACTCACAAGGGGGACTGCTCCACCCCAACCACCCCCCCAAATTAAAACTACACTGACTGGGTTGTAATGAACTGAAGGAACAATCGTTCTCTGTGCCTAGGTAGTGAACTGTAGAACTAAAGGAACTAGGAACTGAGAACTAGTAACTCACTCACTCACAAGGGGGACTGCTCCACCCCAACCACCCCCCCCCCCCCCCAAATTAAAACTACACTGACTGGGTTGTAATGAACTGAAGGAACAATCGTTCTCTGTGCCTAGGTAGTGAACTGAAGAACTAAAGGAACTAGGAACTGAGAACTAGTAACTCACTCACTCACAAGGGAGATTGCTCCACCCCAACCACCCCCCCAAATTAAAACTACACTGTCTGGGTTGTAATGAACTGAAGGAACAATCGTTCTCTGTGCCTAGGTAGTGAACTGAAGAACTAAAGGAACTAGGAACTGAGAACTAGTGACTCACTCACTCACAAGGGAGATTGCTCCACCCCAACCACCCCCCCAAATTAAAACTACACTGTCTGGGTTGTAATGAACTGAAGGAACAATCGTTCTCTGTGCCTAGGTAGTGAACTGAAGAACTAAAGGAACTAGGAACTGAGAACTAGTGACTCACTCACTCACAAGGGGGACTGCTCCACCCCAACCACCCCCCCCCCCCCCAAATTAACACTACACTGCCTGGGTTGTAATGAACTGAAGGAACAATTGTTCTCTGCGCCTAGGTAGTGAACTGAAAAACTAAAGGAACTAGGAACTGAGAACTAGTGACTCACTCACTCACAAGGGGGACTGCTCCACCCCAACCACCCCCCCAAATTAAAACTACACTGACTGGGTTGTAATGAACTGAAGGAACAATCGTTCTCTGTGCCTAGGTAGTGAACTGTAGAACTAAAGGAACTAGGAACTGAGAACTAGTAACTCACTCACTCACAAGGGGGACTGCTCCACCCCAACCACCCCCCCCCCCCCCCCAAATTAAAACTACACTGACTGGGTTGTAATGAACTGAAGGAACAATCGTTCTCTGTGCCTAGGTAGTGAACTGAAGAACTAAAGGAACTAGGAACTGAGAACTAGTAACTCACTCACTCACAAGGGAGATTGCTCCACCCCAACCACCCCCCCAAATTAAAACTACACTGTCTGGGTTGTAATGAACTGAAGGAACAATCGTTCTCTGTGCCTAGGTAGTGAACTGAAGAACTAAAGGAACTAGGAACTGAGAACTAGTGACTCACTCACTCACAAGGGGGACTGCTCCACCCCAACCACCCCCCCCCCCCCCCCCCCAAATTAACACTACACTGCCTGGGTTGTAATGAACTGAAGGAACAATTGTTCTCTGCGCCTAGGTAGTGAACTGAAGAACTAAAGGAACTAGGAACTGAGAACTAGTGACTCACTCACTCACAAGGGGGACTGCTCCACCCCAACCACCCCCCCAAATTAAAACTACACTGACTGGGTTGTAATGAACTGAAGGAACAATCGTTCTCTGCGCCTAGGTAGTGAACTGAAGAACTAAAGGAACTAGGAACTGAGAACTAGTGACTCACTCACTCACAAGGGGGACTGCTCCACCCCAACCACCCCCCCCCCCCCAAATTAACACTACACTGCCTGGGTTGTAATGAACTGAAGGAACAATTGTTCTCTGCGCCTAGGTAGTGAACTGAAGAACTAAAGGAACTAGGAACTGAGAACTAGTGACTCACTCACTCACAAGGGAGATTGCTCCACCCCAACTACCCCCCCACCCCCCAAATTAACACTTCACTGCCTGGGTTGTAATGAACTGAAGGAACAATCGTTCTCTGCGCCTAGGTAGTGAACTAATGGAACTAAGAACTAGGAACTAAGAACTAGTAACTCACTCACTCACAAGGAGGACTGCTCCACCCAACCACCCCCCCCCCCCCCCCCCCACCAAATTAACACTACACTGCCTGGGTTGTAATGAACTGAAGGAACAATTGTTCTCTGCGCCTAGGTAGTGAACTGAAGAACTAAAGGAACTAGGAACTGAGAACTAGTAACTCACTCACTCACAAGGGGGACTGCTCCACCCCAACCACCCCCCCAAATTAAAACTACACTGACTGGGTTGTAATGAACTGAAGGAACAATCGTTCTCTGTGCCTAGGTAGTGAACTAATGGAACTAAGAACTAGGAACTAAGAACTAGTAACTCACTCACTCACAAGGAGGACTGCTCCACCCAACCACCCCCCCAAATTAACACTACACTGCCTGGGTTGTACTGAACTGAAGGAACAGTCTGAAGGAACTGAAGAACTAAAGGAACTAGGAACTGAGAACTAGTAACTCACTCACTCACAAGGGAGATTGCTCCACCCCAACCACCCCCCCAAATTAAAACTACATTGACTGGGTTGTAATGAACCGAAGGAACAATCGTTCTCTGCGCCTAGGTAGTGAACTGAAGAACTAAAGGAACTAGGAACTGAGAACTAGTGACTCACTCACTCACAAGGGGGACTGCTCCACCCCAACCATCCCCCCCCCCCCCCCACATTAACACTACACTGCCTGGGTTGTAATGAACTGAAGGAACAATTGTTCTCTGCGCCTAGGTAGTGAACTGAAGTACTAAAGGAACTAGGAACTGAGAACTAGTGACTCACTCACTCACAAGGGGGACTGCTCCACCCCAACCACCCCCCCCCCCCCAAATTAACACTACACTGCCTGGGTTGTAATGAACTGTAAGGAACAATCGTTCTCTGTGCCTAGGTAGTGATCTGAAGAACTAGAGGAACTAAGAACTGAGAACTAGTGACTCACTCACTCACAAGGGGGACTGCTCCACCCCAACCACCCCCCCAAATTAAAACTACACTGACTGGGTTGTAATGAACTGAAGGAACAATCGTTCTCTGCGCCTAGGTAGTGAACTGAAGAACTAAAGGAACTAGGAACTGAGAACTAGTGACTCACTCACTCACAAGGGGGACTGCTCCACCCCAACCACCCCCCCCCCCCCCCAAATTAACACTACACTGCCTGGGTTGTAATGAACTGTAAGGAACAATCGTTCTCTGTGCCTAGGTAGTGATCTGTAGAACTAAAGGAACTAAGAACTGAGAACTAGTGACTCACTCACTCACAAGGGGGACTGCTCCACCCCAACCACCCCCCCAAATTAAAACTACACTGACTGGGTTGTAATGAACTGAAGGAACAATCGTTCTCTGCGCCTAGGTAGTGAACTGAAGAACTAAAGGAACTAGGAACTGAGAACTAGTGACTCACTCACTCACAAGGGGGACTGCTCCACCCCAACCACCCCCCCCCCCCCCCCCCAAATTAACACTACACTGCCTGGGTTGTAATGAACTGAAGGAACAATTGTTCTCTGCGCCTAGGTAGTGAACTGAAGAACTAAAGGAACTAGGAACTGAGAACTAGTGACTCACTCACTCACAAGGGGAATTGCTCCACCCTCGCACCAACCAACCAACCATCACTGCACTGCCTGGGTTGTAATGAACTGAAGGAACAATCGTTCTCTGCGCCTAGGTAGTGAACTGAAGAACTAAAGGAACTAGGAACTGAGAACTAGTGACTCACTCACTCACAAGGGAGATTGCTCCACCCCAACTACCCCCCAAATTAACACTTCACTGCCTGGGTTGTAATGAACTGAAGGAACAATCGTTCTCTGCGCCTAGGTAGTGAACTGAAGAACTAAAGGAACTAAGAACTGAGAACTAGTAACTCACTCACTCCCAAGGGGGACTGCTCCACCCTCGCACCAACCAACCAACCATCACTGCACTGCCTGGGTTGTAATGAACTGAAGGAACAGTCGTTCTTTGCGCCTAGGTAGTGAACTGAAGAACTAAAGGAACTAGGAACTGAGAACTAGTAACTCACTCACTCACAAGGGGAATTGCTCCACCCTCGCACCAACCAACCAACCATCACTGCACTGCCTGGGTTGTAATGAACTGAAGGAACAGTCGTTCTCTGTGCCTAGGTAGTGAACTGAAGAACTAAAGGAACTAGGAACTGAGAACTAGTGACTCACTCACTCACAAGGGAGATTGCTCCACCCCAACCACCCCCCAAATTAACACTTCACTGCCTGGGTTGTAATGAACTGTAAGGAACAATCGTTCTCTGTGCCTAGGTAGTGAACTGATGAACTAAAGGAACTAGGAACTGAGAACTAGTGACTCACTAACTCACAAGGAGGACTGCCCTTCAACCAAACTAACACCTTGCACTGCCTGGGTTGTAATGAACTGAAGAACCAATCGTTCCCTGTGCCTAGGTAGTGAACTGAAGAACTAAAGGAAGGAGCACCCTGTATAAGACGCAATACTCTTGCATTTAAGCTTGAATTTTTCATCAAAGAAACAAGATAATCGCAAAGTTGACCACACCATTGGAAAGCTTATTAAATGAAGAAGTTTTCAAGAGATTTGCCAGTTTCCAGGAGTATTTTTCGGAGGAGTATAGTAACGTTTTTAAAATGTCAGAAATTTTATTTTTTCAAATTCTTCTAATGTTTGAGCTGTTGTTGTCGTCTCTATATGGTACTTTCAAAACTTGAAGTACACCATGTGTATGGAAAATTTAACGCTGATTCCGAAAATGAGGTCAAAAAGTAAAATTAAATGAGGTAAAGCGGAGACATTTGAGTTTAAAAGGAAAAAACGCGGTTTTCGTGAAAAAAAAACCTTTAAAAAATCATATCTCGAGAACGGATTGAGATAAAAATGTGCGGTTGGCGGCATTTTACTCCATTTTTGATGTAATTTTACGCAATCTACGAGCGGATAACCCTTGTATAAGACGCAATACTGACTTTACCCGCAATCTCAATTAAACTGAAGGACGTTAATGAGTTGAGAAACAACTCGGGGGGTTTTGCCAAGAACAGTGACAAATACGAAACCAGGGCTTTCCCCCCCGAGTTGTGACAAGCAGCTCCTTACTCGGCAGCCCCCGTGAGTGAGTTACTAGTTGTCAGTTCTTAGTTCTTAATTCCATTAGTTCACTACCTAGGCACAGAGAACGATTGTTCCTTCAGTTCATTACAACCCAGGCAGTGTAGCGTTAGAATGGGTGGGGGGGGGACCCCCCCCCCCCCTTAAGAGAGTGAGTTACTAGTTCTCAGTTCTCAGTTCCTTTAGTTCTTCAGTTCACTACCTAGGCACAGAGAACGACTGTTCCTTCAGTTCATTACAACCCAGGCAGTGTAGTGTTAGTTCTGGTTGAGTGGGTGGGTGGTCAGTCCCCCTAACGAGTGAGTGCCTTACTAGTTCTCAGTTCCTAGTTCTAGAAAAAAACCTTTAAAAAATCATTTCTCGTGAACGGATTGAGATAAAAATATGCGGATGGCGGCATTTTACTCCATTTTTGATGTAATTTTACGCAATTTTTTTTTTTTCATAGATCTACGAGCGGATAACCTTTGTATAAGACGCAATACTGACTTTACCGCAATCTCAATTGAACTGAAGGACGTTGATGAGTTGAGAAACAACTCGGGGGTTTTTGCCAAGAACAGTGACAAATACGAAACCAGGCTTCCCCCCCGAGTTGTGACAAGCAAGCAGCTCCTTAATCGGCAGCCCCCGTGAGTGAGTTACTAGTTGTCAGTTCTTAGTTCCTTTAGTTCTTCAGTTCACTACCTAGGCACAGAGAACGATTGTTCCTTACAGTTCATTACAACCCAGGCAGTGTAGTGTTAGTTGGTTGGTTGAGGGGGGGGGGGGGGGGGGGGGGGGGGTGGAGGGTGCCAGTCCCCCTTGTGAGTGAGTGAGTTACTAGTTCTCAGTCCTAGTTCTTAGTTCCATTAGTTCACTACCCAGGCACAGAGAACGATTGTTCCTTACAGTTCATTACAACCCAGGCAGTGTAGTGTTAGTTGGTTGGTTGAGGGGGGGGGGGGGGGGGGTGTGCCAGTCCCCCTTGTGAGTGAGTGAGTTACTAGTTCTCAGTTCCTAGTTCAAGAAAAAAACCTTTAAAAAATCATATCTCGAGAACTTTCTTCTTCGAGAACGATTTAACATTCTTCCTCCCCGACTCATTTATGTGGCTAAACTGCTCCAGTACTGTTGAATTGGCACTATTGACTCAATTTTTTTCAATTAAAAACATTAAAAGCATTTTTTACATTTTTTCTACCTCTGATCAAATTTGAGTTTGAAAGGGGAAAAAACCCGGTTTTCCTGAGAAAACCTTTAAAAAATCATATCTCGAGAAGGGATTGAGATAATAATATGGGGTTGCGGCATTTTACTCCATTTTTGATGTAATTTTACACAATTTTTTTTTTTTTTTTTCATAGATCTACGAGCGGATCACCCTGTATAAGACGCAATACTGACTTTACCGCAATCTCAATTGAACTGAAGGACTTTAATGAGTGGAGAAACAACTCGGGTGGTTTTGCCAAGAACAGTGACAAATACGAAACCAGGGCTTCCCCCCGAGTTGTGACAAGCAAGCAGCTCCTTGATCGGCAGCCCCCGTGAGTGAGTTACTAGTTGTCAGTTCTTAGTTCCTTTAGTTATTCAGTTCACTACCTGGGCACAGAGAACGATTGTTCCTTCAGTTCATTACAACCCAGGCAGTGTAGTGTTAATTTGGGGGGGGGGGGGAGGGGGGGGACTCTCCCCCCCCCCCCCCCCCCCCCCCC
>CATPAC010000092.1:0-21874 GCA_954871275.1 Leptopterna dolabrata | reverse complement strand
AAAACCGTATGATTTACAGATATCAAATTGGTGTCATTTTGTTGAAAATTTAGTATAGGTAGGTACTTTAAAAGTCTACTTAGTGACTTTTGCCATAACGTGGGTCGTTGGGGGTCAAAATTGACAGCAAATGAAAAACAGTTCTAACAGTTTACCGGTTTTTCAAGTATTTTACAATGGTCCGGGGGGAAAACTTGGATTTGTCATTACCAATTTGATCAGATACAACATAACAAGAAGTCAAAACTACCACGTTTGATTTCAGCCCCCTTTTTTTTAGTACGATTTCCGTGGACTAATAGCCAGATGTCGATCAGTTTGATAGTCGAATGTCTGAGAAGCTCTCACTTACTCTTTCGTCGTTTGTCATACTGAAATAACAAGTATCACAGTTAGATACCTATGTAGGTAGGTACTTATTTTATTAATTATTATTTTTATTTGGAGTTTCACTTATTCCTAAAGAATAAATTCACGAGCGTAATATATTATATTGTATATCTTTTTCTTTTGCATAATTATTTCCCATTCTTATTGCATATGTTGATATTTTTAGCGCATATTTACCCCCAAATCACATACGTTACATAAAATGAAATTGTAAGACTCAACTATTGCTGGGTGGAAGGCCTAAGGCCAGTCACAGCCAGCAAGAACAGTTGACGAGTTTGTCTGATGTCGATCAATTTGATAGTCTGAGCGGCTCTCTCAGACTCGTGCGCCATTTGTCACGTTGTTTCTCTGTTTGTCCGGTAAAATCCCCTGACTGTAGGTATATGACTTGAAATGAAGTTGGTATGCTCAGTAGACCACCATATTTCGCTGTAATAATTTTTGGTGCCATATTGGTATCGTGACGCTACTAAATGCAACGCACAGCTTGTTATGGATCTTAGGTACGACTTCGAATCTCACTTGAGGCTCCGCTGTTCGAACGTTATTCACAGCATCAGCTGAAACTGTCCTGGAGAAGGCAGGATCGACCTTTGAACTGTCTGTTGTAGGGGTCAAACGTTCAACCCGCCGTCAGTAGTAGAGGTCGCCTTCCTATCAGGGGTGGAGCCAGGATGTCAGGTTACACTCTCCGTATGAATAATTATTCGAGATTCATTGTTAAACAGAGTGGATCCTACCATTATCTCAAGTCATAACGTTTTCATGTTTCAGTACTTTAACTCCCGTGAACTCGGGGAATATGGGAGTTTTATTTCTGTTCCCTTATTTTACAATTCTTATGTATTTGTGTACCTATTTATCCCAAGAGTATTAATACGAGTACATCATAGATTTTTTAGTATTTGTAAGGCAGCGGAAGATTTCAGATGATTGATGGTAGGTACAAGGGTAGGTATGGATTCTATAAAGTCCCTATTCATTAAAGTTGTGGTAATTTATTTATTATGCATCTTACCTTGTACTAGAGTAATTACTTGGGGAAGGATTCACATGCAATTGCATGTTTTTTTGCTTCCTCACTACCGAAGGTAGGAAAGCTTTGTGTTCGTGCTAGAGTCGAAAAAAATTGCGTCCTCCAACACGAAAATTTCCACTCGTATTTTACGTTTCAGACATCAAGGAACATATTTGGTTCCCTGTCTATTTGTGGTCAATTTCTTGTCCCGGCCAAAACTATAATTATGAAATAATGGCCGTATTGAGTTGAATTCGGAGGGTAGGTGCGGTTTTGGCCATAGACTTTCTTCTGCGCATGAGCAAACGTGAAATCCTTTTAAAGGTCATAACTACCATAGAAATCGTCGAAAAGAGCTGAAAGTTGGAGGGCAGGTGGAGGTTAGGTGTCGGATGTTGTTGTCACAGGCAAAACTCCAGAACTAACAGATCAATTTTAGTGACATTTCCAGGGATTGTGCCCGTAGGCCCTTGGACGGCCTCCTATGAAGTTCATTGCCGTCGGACCAGAATCTCTACAATAATCAAAAATCCATTTTACCATTAGTTTTACCACCTGTTTCTATACGTCCATGTTACAACAAGGGAGGAAGCAATACTGCCCACCCAAATGGTAGACGTTTTTCCATAGCAAATTTGAAGGAGATTCCAATAATCGTTTATCCGTTTCAAGTCTTTGTGATTCCAAAATTGCTTGCCTTATTTGGCATATAAATGCATATTTGGAGGCTATAGCATATACATGCATATTTTCGAGAATAACCGTAGATAACTGCATATTTTGTTCCCTCCTGTGTCAATGCAACTGTTCAAGGAACGCTTCATACCTGAAAGCTGTATTGATGCAACATTGAAAAATACCTAATTTATTTTGCGTGCGGTGTTTCTGGGCTGAGCCCAGTATATTGCAGTAAGTACCTACCTACTATCAAAAAAGTTAAATTATGTAACTAGGTAAGTAAAATCAACATAGACAGGTAACACAGAAATGTGTAATGAGACATTTTCGAAAAATTATGTTGATACCTATCTAGTTATTCCAAAATATCTCATTTCATATTTTTATGTTACCTATTTACGTTTATTTTACATAGGTACCTATAAAAATGTTCTACTAGTAGGTACTGTAATAATTGGGCTTAGCCCGTTCTACAACACAGCACAAAACAGTCAAGACACCTGTGTAGGTAGGTACTTATTTTATTGTTATTTTTTTCTATTTAGAGTTTCACTTTTTTTTTTGAAGTGATATCCCTATTTTCCATTTTTATTGCATATTTTGAGATTTTTTAGTTGAACGCAGAACATGAAATGAAATTATAAGACTCAAGTGTTGCTGGGTTGGGTCAGATGCATCCAGCGAGAATAGTTGTCAAAAAACAATATCTTACATCTATCTTGTGTACAACCTACCAACTTGTCTCATAAACTCAACAGAACCAAAATTTCTGCGAGGAGAGCAATCATGGTGCGAAACAAAAAATGTTGCACACGCTGTAAATGATTACACAACGGTTTATTATTCACCTGTATAGATGCCCCTTCTGCACTGAGAAAAATACACTATCACTGCACACTATCTCAGTGATAGATGAATATCCCACTATCGGTTTCCTATCAGTTCCCTATCAAAGGGTTCCTCCTCCGTGGCCCAGTTTGCCCTCAAGTGGCACACTATCAGACAACTATGAGGCACCTATCAGATAACTATCACATGACAAAACTCATCTATCGGGAACCTATCACTTGGTTTTGCATGCTATCAAAAGTCTATCAACATGGATGAAACATTCTTAAGTGATAGTAGTTGACATCCCATTCTATCAGATACCTATCAATCCGATATATCTGACCTATCAGAAACCTATCAAAATGTGGCAGTGAAAGAGTGAAAGAAAAAACTCTATCAAAATTGCGGCCTGATCACTATCAAAAGACTATCACATGATGAGAATGATAGATAGCATCTTTCACGTCTCTCAAGAATGCGGCCTGTTCACTATCAAAAATCTTTCACTCATACAGAATGATAGACAGCACTTTTCATCTTTATCAAAAATGCGGCAAATACACCATCGAAAAACTATCATGCAATGAGAGTGATAGATAGCATTTTTCATCTCTTTCTGAAGAACTATCGAAAGGCTATCATTGGGTGAGAATGATAGATAAAATTTTTCACCTCTATCAGAAGCTCAACCTGGTTACTATCAAAAGGCTATCGTAGGATGAGAATGATAGAGGGAATTTTTCATCTCTATCAAAATCTCTACATGGTTACTATGAAAAGGCTATCACTGGATGAGTGTGATAGATGGAATTTTTCACCTCTATCAAAAGCTCAACATACGCTATCATTAGATGAGAATGATAGATGAAAATATTTCACAGTATTAAATGATCAGCTTTGATACCATGAAAACACTACCCTAGTTGGAAGACGATAGATAGGAATATACCAAACTATCAAAATGATTGGAAAATCATAGAAATCATCTATCATTGGAAAATATAGATAGGAACATTTCACCCTATTAAATGATCAGCCTTTTTAGAACATTACCTTCAGTGAAGGATGATAGAAATATTCCATTTGATGAAATCAACAGCCTTCATGCTATAAATGTGGCACTGTAAAAATCCCTACTCCTCCAATGGGGGGGGGGGGGGGGATTTTTTTTTTGAGACTAGTGAAGAAGGAGATAGTGTTCTTATAGGGTAATGATAGCGTTGCAATAGCGTTTTTATAGATACAGTTCTATCAAAAGGCTATCATTGGATGAGTATGGTAGATGGCATTTTTCACTTCTATTAAAACCAATCAAAACGCTATCAAAACGCTATCATTAGATGAGAATGATAGATGAAAATATTTCATACTATCAAATGATCAGCTCTGATACCATGAAAACACTATCTCTATTGGAAGATGATAGATGGAAATATTTCGAACTACCAAAATGATGGTCATACATACCATGAAAACACTATCGCCATTCGAAAATTATAGATGGGAATACTTCATCCTATTAAAAGATCAGCCTTTTTAAAACATTGTCTTCAGTGGAGAATATAGAACTATTCCGTTTGATGAAAATCAACAGCCTTCATGCTATAAATGTTGCAGAGAAGAGTGCGTCAGTGTTCTGTCAGCTTGTCAGACAACCATGAGAACACTATAACGTATATGATTCTATCCAATGAAAACAGGGACTACATTATTCCTTTCACTGCACATTGCACAGCCTGTATGCATTCACAGGAAGCAGTTTTGGTAGGTAGGTACGATATATTGTAACACTATAAAAATGCTATTACAATGATTTTGCCCAAAATCAGATTAGCAGATAAAGGATAGGTCTCCTTCTGGACTAATACCTTCCTGCACTGGACAGCAGTTATTCAGCTGACTATGCAGGGGAATGCCGCAGTACCTGAGGTACCACCTGTAATATCTGCAAAGCACATTCTTAGGAAGTCGTCGGATTCCATCATTGGAATGATGAGTCGAATACTCCTCAACAATTAAAAATGGGTACGTACATACGTACAAAAAGCCAATTTGACATTTTCAAATACCGAAACCTGTGATAGTAATGGTATAGGTTTTTGATAGGCACGAACTTTAATTTATAGAATGATATGGGTCTATCACAGCATTAGGTGTGATAGGTTATTGATAGATACGCAATTGGCTGATAGTGTTCTGATAGGTTGTTGATAGTTGTTTGATGGAGCACTCATAGTGAACTCATAGGGCTTTGATAGCCTTTGGTTGATAGTGTTTGAAAGAGTATAGTTCATATTTGGTAATTTATATCCGAATATCAAATTTCGTACTCAAGGTATCATCACATGAAGGTTTAGGTACATTTCAATGGTTTGGAACCAATCCTAGTCAGTTGAGAGAAGTCAGTTGAAACCAGTTTGTCTGTCTATAATTTGGTCGAGAAAGCATTAAAGTATGAAAAACAGAGTAGAGGTTTGTAAAATTTAAATTTTATAATATGAAGGGGTGTCTCTATCAAAAATCCTGTAGTGCTGGTCTATCACAGGATAACTTGTGATAGGTTTCAGATAGATATGCCATTGGCTGGTAGCGTTCTGATAGGTTGTTGATAGTGTTTTGATGGAGAACTCATAGTGAACTGATAGGGTTTTGATACCCCTCGGTTGATAGTGTTAGAAAGAGTTTCTTTCGGATTTGCCATTTTATATCCGAATATCAAATTTTGCACTCCAGGTATCATCACATGAAGGTTTAGGAACATTTCAATAGTTTAGAACCAATCCTACCCCTAACCATCCCGAAACATTAAAGAAAGTCAAAACCGATCTGTATGTCCATAACTTGGTTGAGAAAGCTTTGAAGTATGACAAACAGGGTGGAGGTATGTAAAATTTAAATTTCATTATATCAAAAATGTCAAAAGTGCCTCTATCAAAAATCGTGTAGTGCTGGTCTATCACAGAATAACTTGTGATAGGTTTTTGATAGATACCCCATTGCCTGATGGCGTTCTGATAGGTTGTTGATAGTATTTTGACGGAGAACTCATAGTGAACTGATAGGGTTTTGATAGCCCTCGGTTGATAGTGTTCGAAAGAGTTTCTTTCGGATTTGCAAATTTATATCCGAATATAAATTTTGCACTCCAGGTATCATCAAATGAAGGTTTAGGAAAATTTCAATGGTTTGGAACCAGTCCTACCCCTAACATCCCGAAAGATTAAAGAAAGTTGAAACCAATCTGTATGTCCATAACTTGGTTGAGAAAGCGTTAAAGTATGACAAACAGGGTGGAGGTACGTAAAATTTAAATTTCATTATATGAAGGGGTGCCTCTATAAAAAATCCTGTAGTGCTGGTCTATCACAGGATTACTTGTGATAGGTTTTTGATAGATACGCCATTGCCTGACAGTGTTCTGATAGGTTGTTGATAGTCTTTTGATGGAGAACTCATAGTAACTTATAGGGTTTTGATAGCCTTTGGTTGATCGTGTTTGAAAGGGTATCTTTCGGATTTGCTAATTTATATCCTAATATCAAATTTTTGCTATCAATTCAATATCACAGTGAGGTGGTTTTGGGTTTTGGTGGTTTGGAATGAAACACTTCACATTCCTACAGAAATACGGACATGTCTGCTCGAAGGTGATAAGTAGCGTAAATAAGTTTATTTATTGTTTATTTGATTGATAATAATGATGTACTAACTCCCCAGTGGTAGGGCGTCGGAAACAAGTGAAACTGAGCAATGAATGTTGAGGTGAGAGAACTATCTGAGCAGGACATTATCTACCAAAGTTGCTCAAGTTGGAACCCAGATTGTCGAAAGAAGTTTATTTATATATAGCTTATTTGATGGACAATTATGGGAGCCTAACTCTACAGTGCATGGCCATTGAAAACAAGTGAAACTGAACAATTAATATTGAGAAGAGAGAACAGTTTGAGCGGGATATTACGGAAGTTCCTCTTCGAACCCAGATTGTTTCAAAAAGTTTGAAAATGTGGAATGTATTATCATTTCCCATTTTTCAAATCTATATGTGCATAATATGGTCGAGAAGTGTTGAGAAGTACGAAAAATCGGGTAGAGATGTTGTAAAATTTAAACTGTAATGCATGAAGGGGTGTCTCTATCAAAAATCCTGTAGTGCTAGTCTATAACAAGATAACTCATGATAGGTTTTTGATAGATACACCATTGCCTGATAGCGTTCTGATAGGTTTTTGATAGACTTTTGATGGAGAACATATAGTGAACTGATGGGGTTTTGATAGCCTTCGGTTGATAGTGTTTGAAATAGTATCTTTTGGATTTGATAATTTACATCTGAACAGGACATTGTCGAAAGAAGTTTATTTATATATAGCTTATTTGATGGACAATATTATGAGAACCTAACTCTCCAGTGCATGGCCATTGAAAACAAGTGAAACTGAACAATTAATATTGAGAAGAGAGAAAAGTTTGAGCGGGATATTACGGAAGTTCCTCTTCGAACCCAGATTGTTTAAAAAAGTTTGAAAATGTGAATGTATTATTATTTCCCATTTTTCAAATCTGTACCCATGTGCATAATATGGTCGAAGAAGTGTTGAGAAGTACGAAAAATGGGTTAAAGATGTTGTAAAATTTAAAGTGTAATAGATGAAGGGGTGTCTCTATCAAAAATCCTGTAGTGCTGGTCTATCACAGGATAATTTGTGATAGGTTTTTGATAGATACGCCATTGCCTGATAGTGTTCTGATAGGTTGTTGATAGTCTTCTGATGGAGAACTCATAGTGAACTTATAGGGTTTTGATAGCCTTCGGTTAATAGTGTTTGAAAGAGTAACTTTCGGATTTGCTAATTTATATCCTAATATCAAATTTCTGTAATCAATTCAATATCACAGTGAGGAGGTATGGGTTTTGGTGGTTTGGAATGAAACACTTCACATTCCTACAGAAATACGGACATATCTGCTCAAAGGTGATAAGTAGCGTAAATAAGTTTATTTATTGTTTATTTGATTGATAATAATGATGTACTAACTCCCCAGTGGTTGGGCGTCGAAAACAAGTGAAACTGAACAATGAATGTTGAGGTGAGAGAACTATCTGAGCAGGACATTATACCTATCTACCAAAGTTGCTCAAGTTAGAACCCAGATTGTTGAATGAAGTTTATTTATATATAGCTTATTTGATGGACAATTGTGGGAGCCTAACTCTCCAGTGCATGGCCATTGAAAACAAGTGGACCTGAACAATTAATATTGAGAAGAGAGAACAGTTTGAGCGGATTAGGGAAGCGGATATTGTTTAAAAAAGTTTGAAAATGTGAAATTTATTATTATTTCCCATTTTTCAAATCTGTATGTGCATAATATGGTCGAAGAAGTGTTGAGAAGTACGAAAAATGGGTTAGAGATGTTGTAAAATTTAAAGTGTAATAGATGAAGGGGTGTCTCTATCAAAAATCCTGTAGTGCTGGTCTATCACAGGATAATTTGTGATAGGTTTTTGATAGATACGCCATTGCCTGATAGTGTTCTGATAGGTTGTTGATAGTCTTCTGATGGAGAACTCATAGTGAACTTATAGGGTTTTGATAGCCTTCGGTTGATAGTGTTTGAAAGAGTTTCTTTTGGATCTGATAATTTATATCTGAACGTCGAATTTTTGTATTGGTATATTGGTAGGTTTTGGTGGTTTTGAGTGGAACACTTGATATTCCTATAAAAATATGGACATATATGTGCTTGAAGGTGATTTCAGGAAGCATAACTACATTTATTTATGGTCTGGAAAATATAGATAAACTGACGCCCCGACCATATAAAGTCGGGATGGATCTGAGTCAGCGTTTGCTAATGTGAAAAGTGTTGAAATTTGTGTTCATGATTTCCTTCTCATTTTTGTGCCACTCCAATGAAGATTTCCCTCACGTGATCCAGTAGTGTGGCAATGGATGAGGTAAGTGAGAGATAAATCTATTTCTACAAAAATACTCTGAAGAGTGTTCTTATAGATGATAATAGTGCACTGAGTTGCACACTTTCAATACCCTATACTGTGATAGTTTTCTTATAGTGTTTTGATAGAGTACGAGCCTGCACACAATCATACCTCTATCAACTTAGGCGGAGGAGGGGAATGACCCTATATAATGAGCAAGCGCTCCCAACCAGTATCAGTGCATTCTCAGCATTTGTGCAAGTCGTGTCGGTCTTCCATGCATTCCATTCACACCAGATTCCAGTCAGTGGTAACGAGTTGGTTGTGTGTTGTCTTTGCGAGTTTCCAAACCTCCATAAACCAGTTAAACATTGTGAGTATTGCACCATATATACGCCCGGTGTGGTTTTTGTTTGTAGCAATGTCCCAGGCTGGTGAAGTGCGTGACTTGCTCATAAGTTGGCATCTGCCTGAAGAGGCAATCGAGAAAATCATATGAAAATACCCCACCAAATCGTCAAAACACGGCAAGTTCATCGAGAATTCAACATTTTCTGGTTTACCTACTATTACCAAACATTTCCTTCACCTTGTTCAAGATTATTTCATGAAAACTGAAGTAGATATCTTGAAGCCACAATTCAATCATTTCTTCGTGAATTTTGGTTGCTAGAATGTGAATTTACAGTTCAAATGACAGTAAAGTTCCTGGCAAAACTAATGAGAAAGTGGGTAACATTTAAAAAAAATTAGGTAAATTAAATTTCAAAAATGTGGTAGGTACGGATTTGTTGATGACTTTCTAGTTGTTATTCAGGTTGATGTTGATGTTGTTGGGGGGAGGGGGGGGGGGGGTGCGACTACCTGGCAATGTTTGGGGTTAAATTAACCCCGTTATCCCAAGTGGCGGGAAAGGCGCAGATGGATACATAGCGCGCTAGAGAAGCCGTTACGTACACTTTCCCTTCTCGTTCCCAGTTTATTTATTGACCATACCTACTTTCAGGTTCAAGAAGACTTCATAACGCTCCATCCCCAATATCAGGAGGGGCTGTTCTACAACCTGTCGAACGTGCGGAAACAAATTGTGCAAAAAGCTACGGAAAACTTCCCTTCAAGGAGGACAGGGGCCACCCAGGCCAACGCCTGGGTTCACAATGATTCCTACAACCAAGCTGTCGAAAGCAGAGGTTCGTTGAAATGTTGCATTATTAATCTGTTGATTGCTCTTCGATGCTACTTGCAACCGTTGGCAATATGTAGGTACTGTGAAATTCAACAGCTAGTCATCCAGGACCGATTTGATTCCTTTTATTTGGAATGTATGTAATATCCTACAGATATTATATTAAAGAAACGTGAATTGCAATTCCAAGAAGAAAGTGTATAATTTTCTAATTTCGTATTGTCAACATAGGTATCACCTGTGGTCTCATGATATAACTTGGTACGTACGTAGTGAATCGTTACAGTATGGATTTCCAATGTTCTTTCTACTTTTAATCGGCGGTTTATTGCAAATTCATCTTTACAACAAAAGTGAGGAAATTCATGAAAATGCCTTTGAGCGTTCCAGTTCAAAACCATGCCGTCGGTATGATTTTTTAAATTTTGGTTTATTATTTTCAATAATGAACCATTGGAATCGAGCATGAAAAAAAAAATTCTTACCCCCCCTCAAAATTTGATGGTTTACGTTTTAAGGTATGTAGAATCCAAAACTGTAAAACACTGCAAATCCCTGCACAACGTTTATTATTTGTACAGAATACCCTTCTGTTACAGATCACAGGTCTCCGTATAGATAACCCTTCTATATAACATTATGTACCTACTATTCTACAAATATTATGTAGATCGCGGACCTCCGTAGGTTAGTACCTAACCCCGTACTCGTTACTAGGTACCTCCCTAAACCGTTGTGTAATAATATACCTGTATAGGTTCCACTTCTACGGAGATAGTATAATGAACCGTTGTGTAATAATTTGCCCATCAATAATACTTCAACGGTTTTTCAAGTTGCAAAACTACCTATCAACAAAATCCAGCACCTTCTTGGTAGATTAGCCGTTGTGTAATAATTTACCGTGGTGTAATAATTTGCCGTTGTGTAATAATTTTCCGTTGTGTAATAATTTTCCGTTGTGTAATAATTTGTCATTGTGTAATAATTTGCCATTATGTAATAATTTACCCATCAATAATACTTCAACGGTTGTTCAAGTTGCAAAAGTACCTATCAACAAAATCCGGGCCTTACTGTGAACGAACGGCTGGACGTACGGTGCTCCGGGTGGTCTTAAAAAACTCGTAAGTTCAAGAACTATTTAAAACCGTAAAAACATTCACGTAAAAAAAAGGTATAGGCGTTTTGAAAATTTCAACCCCTATTTTGAACCCCTTAGAGATGACTGACAGTAACGTCGAGCTTCGAGGACCAACTAGACCCCAAACGGAACCTATAACCCGAATTTCATCAATTTTTTTTCATGGTAACTAAGAAAAGTGCCCCGTACGGCGTACGGCAGGCAGACAGAAATATTTTTATTGCAGTTTTGGATTCTAAAAACCTTGAAACGTAAACAATCAAATTTTGAGGGGGGGGTAAGAATTTTTTTTTTCATGCTCGATTCCAATGGTTCATTATTGAAAATAATAAACCAATTAAAATATTTCTTTCTGTCCGCCGTACGCCGTACGGGGCACTTTTCTTAGTTACCATGAAACGAAATTGATGAAATTCGGGTTATAGGTTCCGTTCGGGGTCTAGTTGGTCCTCGAAGCTCGACGGGGTTCAAAATAGGGGTTGAAATTTTCAAAACGCCTATACCTTTTTTTACGTGAATCTTTGTACGGTTTTAAATAGTTCTTGAACTTGCGAGTTTTTTAAGACCACCCGGAGCATCGTACGTCCAGCCGTTCGTTCACAGTAAGGCCCCGAAGTTTGCACCGACAGGCATTTTCGACTCCAGTGTGAATGAAATTGTATACATTCAAACCAAATCTCGTTACCAGGGACGATAGGAAATTTGCCGGAGATAAAATCATTGCTAGGGGCCACCTGATTATATTGGCGGAGTATGAAGTCGAGTTGGTTGTTCTGTGATATTATTTCATTTGAAAAATGATGGCTCTTTTGGAGTTTGTTGGTAGGTAGTGAAACTTGAACAAACGTTGGGTAAATCATTACTCAACGGTAAATTATTACACTACGGTTCATTATACCATCTACGTAGAAGGGGCTGGAGTTTGTTGGTAGGTACTTTTGCAACTTTTTTCACTCCTCATCAACAATTCCTTTTCAGAACTTCATTATGTTTGTTTCTTTTTGTTAGGTACTGTTTGTCATCGGCAGAATTATTTTAGCAACATTTAACGCGTGATTTAGGTAGGTACCTAGTAACGTGTACGGGGTTAGGTACTAACCTACGGAGGGTCTGCGATATACGTAATATGTATAACATAGTACATATCATATTATATAGACGGGTTATCTATACAGAGAGCTATGATCTGTAACAGAAGGGTTAGTACCCAACCCCGTACTCGTTACTAGGTACCTACCTAAATCACGAGTTAAATGTTGCTGAAGTAATTCTGCCGATGAGAAACAGTACCTAACAAAAACGCTGCAAATCCCTGCACAACGGTTTATTATTTTGTACAGAATACCCTTCTGTTACAGATCACAGCTCTCTGTATAGATAACCCGTCCATATAAAAGGATAATATATGTACTATTCTATAAATATTATGTAGATCGCAGACTCTCCGTAGGTTAGTACGTAACCCTGTACTCGTTACTAGGTTCCTACCTAAATCACGAGTTAAATGTTCCTAAAATAATTCTGCCGATGACAAACAGTAGCTAACAAAAAGAAACACACATAATGAAGTTCTGAAAAGAAATTGTTGATGAGGTGTGAAAAAAGTTGCAAAAGTACCTACCAACAAACTCCAGCCCCTTCTACGTAGATGGTATAATGAACCGTTGTGTAATAATTTACCGTTGAGTAATGATTTACCATCGTGTAGTAATAATTTACCCAACGTTTGTTCAAGTTTCACTACCTATCAACAAACTCCAAAAGAGCCATCATTTTTCAAACGAAATAATATCATAGAACAACCAACTCGACTTCATAGGTACCCCACCAATAAAATCAGGTGGCCCCTAGCAATGATTTTTTCTCCGCCCAATTTCCGATTCTCGGCGCGTCTCTGGTAAGTAACGAGATTTGGTTTGAATGTATACAATTTCATTCACCCTGGAGTCGAAAATGCCTGTCGGTGCAAACTTCGGGGCCTTACTGTGAACGAACGGAGGGACGTAAAATGCTCCGGGTGGTCTTAAAAAACTCGTAAGTTCAAGAAATATTTAAAACCGTAAAAATATTCACGTAAAAAAAAGGTATAGGCGTTTTGAAAATTTCAACCCCTATTTTGAACCCCTTATAAATGACTGACGATAACGTCGAGCTTTGAGGACCAACTAGACCCCGAACGGAACCTATAACCCGAATTTCATCAATTTTGTTTCATGGTACCTGACTAAGAAAAGTGGCCCGTACGGCGTACAGACAGAAATATTTTTATTGCAGTTTTGGATTCTACATACCTTGAAACGTAAACCATCAAATTTTGAGGGGGGTAAGAATTTTTTTTTCATGCTCGATTCCAATTGTTCATTATTGAAAATAATAAACCAAAAAGGGGTTATAAATAAATCAATATTAAAATCGTCAAGTTCTACAAAAATCGATTTTTTAAACCATAAATGAAACAGTGCCTATTAATAACTGGTGAATTAATTTCTAGAGAACATTTATTAATAGAGCAATAATAAATTCAATCACTGAGTGAAGGGGCTTATTCCCTCTATCATTTTCCAACAGGGATAGTGTTTTCATGGTATGAACGATGTCCATTTTATACTTTGAAATATTTTCATTATAATTCTCATCTGAAAATAGCATTTTGATAGTTCAAAATGCTGTTTTCCATAGATACAGCCCCCCCCCCCCCCCCCTCAAGTTCACGTAACTTGAATCAGTTTGTATGCCACATCTGTTTAACCAATTATTTATTTCCTACTACAGACAAGATCAAACAGTGTGAGGTGGCACTTCTGCTGCTCCCTACGCCGTAGCTGCAGGCCCAGTGGAAACCAATCGTCCAAGAACGAAGGCCACAGTGATCGAAGCCACAAGATTTTTTCCACAGCCATTCCGCCTAAACTGCATTTCCTCACCCACTATCCCTCTTCCATGCAGCGTAATGATCCCATTTTCTCCTTGTCCTGTCTTCGATTTGAGTCAAATTACAGGGCACTGAAAACTGCTCTGCGTTCTGTTGCCACCACCGTCAATCCCCCCTCTCTGCCTATAAAAAAATTCAGCTTCAGCTGAACAATTTATTATTAATAAGCTGGTTACCAGCTCCGACTTACAAGCCAGGAGCTCTTTACTCTGTGGATCGTACTTCCATTAATTCCTTGATTGAAGAGAACCAAAACTCTTACATCCCCTAACAACATAACTTACAAGCCTGGTTATCCTGATCCCAAATTTTGTGGACGGCCCTTTATTTGTCTAATTGGACCGTATTTTTTACTCTTCAGTTTTGGATAAGGCATTTGGGGAGTGCCACGTTTTCCTTACTGTTTGCTTCTCGGAACATTTCTACGGTTACGAAGTTACCCCAACTTGTGTTTTAAAATGGTTTGATTTAGAAAAACTCGAATTCCCCTTCCCCAACAACATGCATAAGGCACGCAGCAAACAATATGTCACCATGCGTAATTTTATCGCCCATTTAATCTACTGACTGGGAATTTTAATAATTTTATTCTTCGGGAGGAGGGGAGCAGGACCAGGAATTCTAAGATGTATTAGTTTCGAAAGGTCAGTAGATTAAATGGGCGTAGATTGAATCTAGTTACCATTGTTTTCTCTGCTCACTAGAAGGTGTAATCATCGTATAAAGCTATGTTTTTCGTTAGAAATGTGCATGATCTCCACAATCCTGGTTTCATAATATTTATCTATCTGTTTACTCAATAATTACATTAATTGAAGATTCTATTTTAAATTCATTGAATTGAGTGTTTACTCAATGTAATTATTGAGTAAACAGATACAGATGAATTATGTAACCGGGATTGTGGAGATCATGCAAATGTCACAAAAAACATTGCTTTATGCGATGATTACACCCGTTAGTGAGCAGAGAAAATCATGAGCATGTTTGTGAAGTAATATGCTTGATAACGTTTCATCACTGGTACACTGAATTTAAAATAGAATTTTCGTCTAATAATAATCAAATAAATTGATTTTGTATTTACACTTAGGGAGGGGAGAGGATATTTTGTGGGGCTGAGCTAAGAACCCTAATTATTTCTTTTGCAATTTAAATATGAAGCCTATATTTCAATATTACTCAGTGATTTAAACTGAATTGTATCTAATCATAAGCTATACTATTATATTAGACTCACTCTGTTGTATTTATTTCGTATCTATTTGAAATTGACTCCAATCCTTTAATGTTACAATATAAATATTCTGTACATACTTAAAGTGAATTGTACCTAATCATAAGAGTCATCATTAGCTATATTTCTTTATATTAGGCTGACTCTATTATATTTATTTCGTACCTATATTGAAATAATTGACTACAAACCTTCAGTGTTAATATGTAAATATCCTGTACATATTTGTTTAAATAGTATGATTTTAAACAGTAGTATTAGTAAATGTTCTTACATATGATTCAATATTCCAAAGAAACGAATTGAATTGAAATATTATTATTATACACTTGTGTTTGAAAGTCATCAAAATATAATTGCTGTTAAACTTCAAAATTTGTTCACGATTACTTGCATCCTTTTTCTCTTAGTTACTAGTTTATTACACCTACTTGTTTTTAAATTTATTACTATCATTTATTCAACAATTTTGTTTCAGTTGACAGGGGTGACGTCACTGTGAGTGCTCTTCGTCCATCAGCATGCTATACCTGTGATAATTATGTCGTCATTAGGTTTAAATAGTAGCGCCTTTAGCTTACGCTGCATCCCCCCACCACCACCGCCATACACCTAGCTTATAGCTTGGTGTAAGGAAGAGGGGTTCAGAGTAACCTGAAGGCGCTATTGTTTCAACCTTGAGACGATCTATCACATGTATAGCATTCTGATATACGACGATTTGACCACACTTTCACAGTGATAGATCAAATCTATCACTGAAAGTGTGGTCACATCGTCGTCTATCACTTTTTGATAGATGGAAGGGATAGTTGTTTGATAGAGTTCATCTATCAGAAGGTGATAGATGAACTCCATCAAACAACTATCCCTTCCATCTATCAAAACTTACGAAAGAGTACTGATAGGAAACGATAGAGTTTTGATAGGAAATGATAGTCTTTCGATAGATATGGATGAAAGAGTACTGATAGGAAACGATAGGGTTTTGATAGGAAACGATAGTCTTTCGATAGATATGGATGAAAGAGTACTGATAGGAAACGATAGGGTTTTGATAGGAAATGATAGTATTTCGATAGATATGGATGAAAGAGTACTGATGGGAAACGATAGGGTTTTGATAGGAAACGATAGTATTTCGATAGATATGGATGAAAGAGTACTGATGGGAAACGATAGGGTGTTGATAGAAAACGATAGTATTTCGATAGATATGGGTGAAAGAGTACTGATGGGAAACGATAGGATTTTGATAGGAAACGATAGTCTTTCGATAGATATGGATGAAAGAGTACTGATAGGAGACGATAGCGTTTTGATAGGAAACGATAGTATTTCGATAGATATGGATGAAGGAGTACTGATGGGAAACGATAGGGTTTTGATAGGAAACGATAGTATTTCGATAGATATGGATGAAAGAGTACTGATGGGAAACGATAGGGTTTTGATAGAAAACGATAGTATTTCGATAGATATGGGTGAAAGAGTACAGATGGGAAATGATAGGATTTTGATAGGAAACGATAGTCTTTCGATAGATATGGATGAAAGAGTACTGATAGGAAACGATAGGGTTTTGATAGGAAACGATAGTCTTTTGATAGATATGGCTGAAAGCGTACTGATAGGAAACTATAGTGTTTTGATAGGGAACGACAGTCTTTCGATAGATATTGATGAAAGTGTACTGATAGGAAACGATAGGGTTTTGATAGGAAACGATAGTCTTTTGATAGATATGGCTGAAAGCGTACTGATAGGAAACTATAGTGTTTTGATAGGGAACGACAGTCTTTCGATAGATATTGATGAAAGTGTACTGATAGGAAACGATGGTCTTCCGATAGATATTGGTGAAAGTGTCCTGATAGCAAGTGATAGATTTTTGATAGGACACGATAGTCTTTTGATAGATATGATGAAAGTGTACTGAAAGCAAATGATAGCTTTTTGATAGAAACAGATAGTCTTCCGATAGATTTTGCCTGTAATGAATGGCAGAGTACTGATAGGAAATGATAGTCTTTTGATAGGAAACGATAGTTTTCTGATAGATTAACACTATCATAACTGATAGATGGAGGTATATCTATCAAAAAATGGCCACAACCCTATCAAAATACCCTATCAAAACCCTATGAATTACCGTCCCAAACCGAGCCTACAATTTGATAGATGGGACACTATCTTCAGGAACCAATAGAGTACTGATAGTGTTTATCTATCATACGGTCTTTCATTTATTGGGCCAAAATTCGGCCCAATAGACTATCACACACTATCGGTACTCTATTGGTTCCTGATGATAGATACCATCTATCAGTTTTGATAGAAAACACCCCCCTTTTTTTTCTCAGTGTGAGTAGATCACTGTTTTCTGTCGTCATTACCTACCCTCGAGCTCACCTCAGGAAAGCCCTAAATCGAGTACTGGAACCGGCTCGGGAATTGCAGTTTCATAAAAATGAGCGGGATTCAATAATTCAGTAATTAATTATTTGTTGTTATTCATGAAGCATGACGTTTGTTCAAGTTACGAAAGTACCTATCAACAAAATCCAAAAGAGCCATCAATCTTCAAATGAAGTAATATCACAGAACAACCAACTCGATTTAATACAGCCATGAGTGATTATAATCAGGTGTTCCCTAGCAGTGATATCTGGGCCGAATTTATACCGTTTCATTCACGATCATGTTGACGAAGCTCTTCGGTGCAAACGAACGGCTGGTCGTACAGTGCTCCGGGTGGGTTTCTCATCTAAGTGACAATAAAGGTTCAGGGTTTATTACATACATTCCCTTCCGCTCTAAATGCCATAAGGTAGGTAGTAGGCTTTGTGAAAAAAAATTCCCTTGAAAACAACGTTTTTCTCCCAACCAAACCTAGTTGGTAGTTGGGAACTGACTCACTCGTGTGGCGCTGACCGAGCTTCGCTCCATTCATGCTTTTCAGAAACCCAAAGGATTTCGTATCTTGGCAAATTATAACATCAAATTTTGAGGATGATAGGCGAGTCCAAAAAATTGTTTCCTTACTTAATTCCACAGGTTTGTTATTTTCATTATTAAAAACCTGAAGACGAATGGGTAATTGAAGGCTTCATAGTTGCAATTACGGTTTTGAGAACAGGTTATTTGTAGTGTAGGATTTGGTATAAACTAGTTATATCCGAATTCCAAACCTAATCCGTTCTTATTGATACTCTGTAGGTTGATGGTGCCTGAAATTGTTTAACGCACTCCCATGAGGTAAGAGACCTGAGTAGACTGAATTTAAATTCCTTAAAGAAAAAATGCAAGAATATTTTTTAATATACTTATAATATTTTGGTAAATATTTCAATTCCCTCTCATTTAGGTGAATATTTCAATTCTCTCTCATTTAGTCATTATTTTAATTAGCTTTAAGTGTAATTAAATTGTCAGGGATGAACTTATCAGAGGAAATGTTTTATTAATGAGTGCCTTGGCCATGGTTGCTATTTTTATGTTCCGTCACGTGTTGAGTTGTTTATATTGTTAATTATTATTTTAGTTTGTTGATACAATTCTTACTATTGGTAAACTGCCTGCAATACTGTTTAACCTTATGTCTCATGGAAACTCCTATATCTCGAAACCGACTGGACAGATAAAAAAGGAATTCCTTGTCAATAGTCCAGTGACAGTTCTTTGAATCCCTACCGCATTCATTCACGTGGATATGACACTCCTCCGCGTGTGTTGCAACGGGTGTAAAATATCCTGTGACAGGTTAATAGATCGGTTTCTCCATATCACTCAACTCGACCTATCCAAGTACCAGTTTTCTCCTATGCATAAAAATCTCTCGAACGGCTCATAAATCATTTCTTGAGTGCGAAGTGAACTCCCGCAACAACCGATTCTTCCTTGAAAAAGGTCATTCCGTACTCCTAATTCGGAGATCCTGTCCTCGATCCTTTGACGAAAACACCCGCCCCGCCGGCACTGCCATTATTTCCAGACCTCCCTTTCACAAACAATTCCCTCGTGATATATAAATTCACTGGCTGGCAAATTAACTGGGTGAAAACGGGCGTTTGTCGAGGGGGTGAAACGCTGAATATGTTCAAGTTTAATAGCTGTTTACTTATTGCTGAACAGGAGTCACTTCAGTTCAAATTAAGGACCCACCGCGTGGAATAAATTTGAATTCGTAGTATTTATTAACGACACTTTCTACGGCCCTAATTTCGAAATAGGCCGACCGGGAGAGTAATTTTCAACTGGATATTTCATCACACAAGAACAATAAAGGAACATGATTGTATTTATTTTTCCATTAGTATAATGGTCACGAATAATAATTTATATGACTCATACATATTTCAACACGTAAATGCTGAAACGCAGACGCACACATGGTATTGATTGATTTTACTGGTTTGTCGTTTTTTGAGCACACGATGATGTAATGACCATAAACACCTATTTTACGATTTTCAGAATATTAGGATAGTTTGACGAATAACTTTAACCGTGGGAAATGTTTCGTAACAAACTCACTAAAATCTTGAAACAACTAATGAATAAAAATGTCTGTTTAGGGACAGGACACCATTCAGAAGCCAGACTCCTTGCTCCTTGATGAGGACCCCCTACTGTTCCCAATTTGTATGGGAGGGGGTTACCTGAGGGGAATAAACTACTTATATACACATCCGTTCATCCTAAAATCATATCCATAATACACGAGAGGCAAATTACGCATATGTGTGGCGAATTAGTGTGCGAACCCCAGGCCGCGATTTTCGTCTGATTCCGTGGTTCTTTTGGTTTATTATTCTCTGAATAATACACCTATGTAATCGCTCAGCAAAAAATTTTTATAACCCCCCCTCAAACTTTTTTCTTTTCCGTTTCAAGGTGTGTAGATTGCAAAAATTCAATGTCCGTCCGCCGTACGCCGTCCGCCGTATCACGTGTACAGGCTTCATTTTCGATCTAAAAAATTCGTTCTTTCGCACACATGCTCTATTTGGGCCCTAGTTGTGTCCCGAAACTTTTCAGCCCGATCGGAATATACCCAGGGGTGTTGTGAGTGAAAATGTGTGTAAAAATAGGTACTTTTTGCGTTTTAGCAACATGTTGGTAACATGAGCTTTTGAGGTATCGTTTTCCATGTTTTTGGGGACGAGAAGATCGAATATGAGGTTGATTTTGGCCAAGGAGTGGAAAATTGAGGTTGTACCAGATGTTCAGCTCCCAAAATTGATTTTTTATGTGTCAAACACCTGGGAAACCGTCTGAAATCACCATCAATTTGTAGAATAGCACTAGGAAAAGTTTCAACACGTAGATCAAGACGATTAAGTGGCACTACCAATGATCATGGATAATTTGAAAAAAAAAAAAAGATCGTACCTACCTAATTTGTGTTTTGGGGGCCAAAATTGGTGGAAACCATCAGAAATAGCTATTTCAATTATTTCACATGAAACAAACAATAAAAATGTAGGTACAGCCAACATTTCTGTAGAATAATAAACCCCATGTGACAAGGACTTTGCAGCGTTTTTGTGTTTTAGTAACATGTTAATAAAATGAGCTTTTCAGGTATCGTTTTTCATGTTTTTGGGGACGAGATGACCGAATATGAAGTCGATTTTGACCGAAGAGTGGAAAATTGAGGTTGTATCAGATGTTCAGCTCCCAAAATTGATTTTTTATGTGTCAAACACCTGGGAAACCGTCTGAAATCACCATCAATTTGTAGAATAACACTAGAAAAAGTATCAACAGGTGGATCAAGACGATTAAATAGCACTACCAATGATCAAAGATAATTTGGAAAAAAAAAAGAGCGTACCTAATTCGTGTTTTGGGGGCCAAAATTGGTGGAAACCATCAGAAATAGCTATTCGAATTATTTCACGTGAAAGAAACAATAAATAAACAGCCAACGTTTCTGTAGGTATGTCCAGTAGAATAATAAACCCATGTGACAAGGACTTTGCAGCGTTTTTGCAGTCGTGTCAGTTCAAGTACTGCGAATTACGCCGAGATTGTCAAAATTCATTTTGGAGGCCTTCACCAAATTTATTCGAATATTTCTGTCGTTCTTTTATGACTCGTGAGTTTTCGTTTGAAAATGAGAAAAACAGGGACTTGAAAAAAAAGCTGAAAAAATTGGGCCTAGTGGGGGAATTGAACCGACATCCTCTGGTTCTTCGGGCCTTCGCTTAAACCGTTTATGAAGACAGTGGCTGTGATAGACGATGATGAAATGCTTAGCAATGTGTCTCAGGGTTGGTTGACTCAGTTCTACTCTTTTCTCCGTCAAGATCCTCACCGAAGTGTCTTAGGCTCTGATCCGGTAATTCATAATTTATTTATTTACATCAATATGGGCGAACCCAATTTACTAAATAATGAAATACTTCGACAGTTGTCATAAATAATGAAATTTCGACGATAGCTCTAAAATAAGTGAGTAGATATAATAAGGGGCTTCGGGAACAGCAGTTTCCCTGCTATTTTG
>CATPAC010000091.1:72500-74449 GCA_954871275.1 Leptopterna dolabrata | reverse complement strand
CTCAGCATGAATGTGTGGATATAATACAACTCGAAAACTGGTGAAGGACGAACCGTCTATTGCATCATGCTTGTGAACAGCCACACTGCGGGTAAATGTAGCTGAGCTAGACCCCTCAGATCAGTGGTAGGATAGTTATAAAAATGGATGGGTGTGTATGGGTTGGAGAGTAATAGAGGAGGTGTACAGTCGAAGGGAGGTGAGGTGGTGATTGTCGATGGACGGGAGGCGGAGAGGGGTTCAATTCAAACGTGCCCGTTGTGCTTTCACCCGCACCAGGGACAGCCTAACTGCGGGTAAATGTAATTCTCTCAGGTCGGGGGGGTGCTCAGCATAAATCTGTTGATATAATAAAACTCGAAAACTGGTGAAGGACGAACCGTCTATTGCATCATGCTTGTGAACAGCCTCACTGCGGGTAAATGTAGCTGAGCTAGACCCCTCAGATCCGTGGTAGGATAGTTATAGAAATGGTCGGGTGGGGTGGTGGTTGGAGAGTAATAGTGGAGGTGTACACTCGAAGGGAGGTGAGGTGGTGATTGTCGATGGACGGGAGGGGGAGAGGGGTTCAATTCCAACGTGCCCGTTGTGCTTTCACCCGCACCAGGGACAGCCTCACTGCGGGTAAATGTAATTCTCTCAGGTGGGGGGGTGCTCAGCATGAATGTGTTGATATAATACAACTCGAAAACTGGTGAAGGACGAACCGTCTATTGCATCATGCTTGTGAACAGCCTCACTGCGGGTAAATGTAGCTGAGCTAGACCCCTCAGATCCGTGGTAGGATAGTTATAAAAATGGATGGGTGTGTATGGGTTGGAGAGTAATAGAGGAGGTGTACACTGGGAGGGAGGTGAGGTGGTGATTGTCGATGGACGGGAGGGGGAGAGGGGTTCAATTCCAACGTGCCCGTTGTGCTTTCACCCGCACCAGGGACAGCCTCACTGCGGGTAAATGTAATTCTCTCAGGTGGGGGGGTGCTCAGCATGAATGTGTTGATATAATACAACTCGAAAACTGGTGAAGGACGAACCGTCTATTGCATCATGCTTGTGAACAGCCTCACTGCGGGTAAATGTAGCTGAGCTAGACCCCTCAGATCCGTGGTAGGATAATTATAAAAATGGATGGGTGTGTATGGGTTGGAGAGTAATAGAGGAGGTGTACACTGGGAGGGAGGTGAGGTGGTGATTGTCGATGGACGGGAGGGGGAGAGGGGTTCAATTCCAACGTGCCCGTTGTGCTTTCACCCGCACCAGGGACAGCCTCACTGCGGGTAAATGTAATTCTCTCAGGTCGGGGGGGTGCTCAGCATGAATCTGTTGATATAATAAAACTCGAAAACTGGTGAAGGACGAACCGTCTATTGCATCATGCTTGTGAACAGCCTCACTGCGGGTAAATGTAGCTGAGCTAGACCCCTCAGATCCGTGGTAGGATAGTTATAAAAATGGATGGGTGTGTATGGGTTGGAGAGTAATAGAGGAGGTGTACAGTGGAAGGGAGGTGAGGTGGTGATTGTCGATGGACGGGAGGGGGAGAGGGGTTCAATTCCAACGTGCCCGTTGTGCTTTCACCCGCACCAGGGACAGCCTCACTGCGGGTAAATGTAATTCTCTCAGGTCGGGGGGGTGCTCAGCATGAATCTGTTGATATAATAAAACTCGAAAACTGGTGAAGGACGAACCGTCTATTGCATCATGCTTGTGAACAGCCTCACTGCGGGTAAATGTAGCTGAGCTAGACCCCTCAGATCCGTGGTAGGATAGTTATAAAAATGGATGGGTGTGTATGGGTTGGAGAGTAATAGAGGAGGTGTACAGTGGAAGGGAGGTGAGGTGGTGATTGTCGACGGACGGGAGGGGGAGAGGGGTTCAATTCCAACGTGCCCGTTGTGCTTTCACCCGCACCAGGGACAGCCTCACTGCGGGTAAATGTAATTCTCTCAG
>CATPAC010000091.1:60000-67500 GCA_954871275.1 Leptopterna dolabrata | reverse complement strand
GGGTCACGACGTCCTACTAGGGGAGAAGTGCGGTCCGCCGCGGCCGTACGGACCCACTCTCGGCGGCTCCACCACTCGGTCCGGATGAATCCGAATGAGGCATAGAGCCGTCGACGAGGAGCGGGTCGTCCGACCAGCGAGAAGACGTGAATCTCCCCTTTCGGAAATTTCGGGTCTTTTCCGTTTACCCCTGAGCGGTTTCACGTACTCTTGAACTCTCTCTTCAAAGTTCTTTTCAACTTTCCCTCACGGTACTTGTTCGCTATCGGTCTCGTGGTTGTATTTAGCCTTAGATGGAGTTTACCACCCGCTTAGGGCTGCACTCTCAAGCAACCTGACTCTAAGGAGAGGTTCACCCGACACCAGCACCGGCCAGCTACGGGCCTGGCACCCTCTCGGGACCGTGGCCTCGTTCAAGATGGACTTGGACGCGGTGCAGCTGTGTCGGGTATGCGAACCCTCCCGAACACCACATGTCCCTGGAGGCAAGGCCTCCGGGATTCGGTGCTGGGCTTCTCCCTGTTCGCTCGCAGCTACTGAGGGAATCCTGGTTAGTTTCTTTTCCTCCGCTTACTAATATGCTTAAATTCAGCGGGGAGTCCCACCTGATCTGAGGTCGGTTCGCTGTGTTACGGAGCGAGGAGGGAAAGTGTGGTTCGGGTTAGCACCACCGCCACCTATTTCTTCTCGACACTCCTAGCCGACTCGGCGACGACCATACCCGAAACGGAGCGTCTGCGTATGGGTGATGCCAGTTGGGTCCCCACCGAGGCCGACACCTCGTTGGTTCAACACCCCGCACCGTGGACATCCCCTCACCGAGAACGCGTCGATTGCGGAGCCCCTCGTGACGAAGGCGGTCGGTCGAGATAAAGAGAAGGAGTATCGTCATCGTGTCGAGAGTTCTCAAATGTCAGATACGGGACGTGTCACCACCATCTGTGTGAGGTGGCCCACGATACGCGTCCACGGGATAGACCTTCCTCCACCCATTCGCGGTGTGATCCGTGAGGGTGGAGGCGCTCAAAAAAAGGTGGTGGTGACGGCCATGCAGTCTGGATTCGGGACTTCGTCTTCGAACCAGTGGCATCACCACACCGAGACCTTTCAACGTCATACTTTGATCCCGCTTTAGCCGTGGCCGTATCGTTCGACACATGAGTGACAGATGTTCACAACTCTAATCGACCGCCGCGATCCTCCGAACACGGGAGAAACGCGCGACGTGCTCGAAAACAGAGGTTCAGTCCACCACTGAGGGTGTTGGAGGTATCGAGTGGTTTTCCTACCTGGCATCCAGCAGAGTTTCCGACACGGGAGCGTGCCTATGAAATGCTCGCCGGCTCATATCTGAGGAGACAGCGCCCTCGCCATCCCCCTTTGAGTGAGGGGGGGGGTGAGGCCGGTGATGCTCCCGAAAAGCGAGCGGGATGGAGTTGAGAGGGAGAGGTCCGGCATTTGGAGCCGTTCCGAAGGCAATGGGTGACGGAGCGTAAGTGGCAGGAAGCAGCAGCCCACCGTTCTACGGGAGCTGCCGCCCTTCCTTCTCCGCCGCCTTCCGCCGGACCATAGGTGGTCCGGCTCTCCTCGTCACTCACACCGACCGCAGTCGCAAGGATGAGCGACACCCGGTTAAACGGGCGTGTCGTACAAACGACCCTCAGACAGGCGTGGCCCTTGGATGGAATCCCAGGGCCGCAATGTGCGTTCAAAATGTCGATGTTCATGTGTCCTGCAGTTCACACGACGACGCGCAGTTTGCTGCGTCTTTCATCGACCCACGAGCCGAGTGATCCGCCGCTCAGGGTAATCATGTTCTGACCGGGAGAGGCCGACCTCACGGCCGGACCTCCTCGGAGGCGACGATTTTCAAACCCCCGTCGCCCATGGGGTTATGGACTCTATGGGTTGTCATGTTCGAAAGGGAGCACGAGGCCCGAGCGAAGCGTGGTGTGCGGAGCCCCCCTCGTGTGAAGGGGGCTCTGCGGCTTCTTGCAACTCTGTGACCAAGCGGTCCCGCCTCGAAGGGGCGTTTTGAGGAGACGGCGGGGCGAGAAACACTTTCTCTGTCCCACTGGCCGAGATCCGTCTCCAAAAGCGGTCGACGGGCTTCAATGAAGCCGCCCACCGGCGCTACCCCTTCTCACGAGGTCTTTCGAGACTCCTCGGCGAGCCTCTTGCTTGCTTGACTTTCTTCTCTGCTCATTGAAGAGCGGGGGAGAGCTCGAGTCTTTTGATCGACCGGTTCTCATTAATGATCCTTCCGCAGGTTCACCTACGGAAACCTTGTTACGACTTTTACTTCCTCTAAATGATCAAGTTTGGTCATCTTCCCAGCGTTCATAGATACCGACAAGTCAGTAGGGATGACCGCCAGTCCGAAGACCTCACTAAATCATTCAATCGGTAGTAGCGACGGGCGGTGTGTACAAAGGGCAGGGACGTAATCAACGCGAGCTTATGACTCGCGCTTACTGGGAATTCCTCGTTCATGGGGAACAATTGCAAGCCCCAATTCCTAGCACGCAGGAGGTTCAGCGGATTACCCGGGCCTTTCGGCCAGGGAGGCACACGCTGATTCCTTCAGTGTAGCGCGCGTGCGGCCCAGGACATCTAAGGGCATCACAGACCTGTTATTGCTCAATCTCGTGCGGCTAAAAGCCGCCTGTCCCCTTAAGAAGAATGATTGTCGCCGGTGGCGGGGACACCGGAAAACGCCTAGTTAATAGGCTAGAGTCTCGTTCGTTATCGGAATTAACCAGACAAATCGATCCACCAACTAAGAACGGCCATGCACCACTACCCACTGAATCAAGAAAGAGCTATCAATCTGTCAATCCTTCCAATGTCCTGGCCTGGTGAGGTTTCCCGTGTTGAGTCAAATTAAGCCGCAGGCTCCACTCCTGGTGGTGCCCTTCCGTCAATTCCTTTAAGTTTCAGCTTTGCAACCATACTTCCCCCGGAACCCAAAAGCTTTGGTTTCCCGGGAAGAAGCTCCCCGCCGAGTCATCGGAGGAACATCGGCGGATCGCTGGCTGGCATCGTTTATGGTTAGAACTAGGGCGGTATCTGATCGCCTTCGAACCTCTAACTTTCGTTCTTGATCAATCAAGACATACTTGGCAAATGCTTTCGCTCTTGTGCGTCTTGCGACGATCCAAGAATTTCACCTCTAACGTCGCAATACGAATGCCCCCGCCTGTCCGTATTGATCATTACCTTGTGTTCCTAAGAACCAACAAAATAGAACCAAGGTCCTGTTTTATTATTCCATGCACCACTATTCAGGCAGAGATTTCAGCCTGCTTTGAGCACTCTAATTTGTTCAAAGTAAACGTGTCGGCCTACCTCGACACTCGGTAAAGAGCACCTAGGTAGGAGAGAGCAGGCGCACGGGTTGGACCTCCGGCCTCCGGACCCAAGCTTTTGAGGGCGAGGGCCGTCGCCTGACAAGGCTCCCGCACGCCACCGACAGGACATGACACGGCATGCCAGTTACACCGGCAGGCGGCGAACCGACAGCGTAGCACGCAGAACCAACTACGAGCTTTTTAACCGCAACAACTTTAATATACGCTATTGAAGCTGGAATTACCGCGGCTGCTGGCACCAGACTTGCCCTTCAATGGATCCTTGTTAAAGGATTTAAAGTGTACTCATTCCGATTACGGGGCCTCATAAGAGTCCCGTATCGTTATTTTTTGTCACTACCTCCCCGTGCCGGGAGTGGGTAATTTGCGTGCCTGCTGCCTTCCTTGGATGTGGTAGCCGTTTCTCAGGCTCCCTCTCCGGAATCGAACCCTGATTCCCCGTTACCCGTTACAACCATGGTAGACATGGAGTCTACCATCGACAGTTGATAAGTCAGGCATTTGAAGGATAAGTCGCCGGTGCTGAGACCATGCGATCTGATGTGTTACCTAGAGTCACCAAGGCAACGCCCGGACGAGCCGGGCGATTGGTCTTGATCTAATAAAAGCGTCCTTCCCAGTCAGACTGGTCGGGACTTGGTTGCATGTATTAGCTCTAGGATTACCACAGTTATCCAAAGACAGTCATGTATACTCGAGTGAATCATGACTGGTTTACTGAGCCTTTTGCGGTTTCACTTTAATACAGTTTGTACTGAGACTTGCATGGCTTAAGCTTTGAGACAAGCATATGACTACTGGCAGGATCAACCAGAGTGGCTCGCCGCCCTCGAACCCAAAACGTCGCGAGATCGTCTTCCGTCCCAATACAGTCGAATGGGGTTTCCGACGCTCAAGCGCGACAGCCACTGACTGACCCGTCGAAACGGGACACGTCCGTGTCAAGAGGTCCAAACGGCGGCTTTGAGCCGGCTCTGATATTAGGATCGCCACAGACGGCGGGCTGTGCTGGGAGGCCCCTAGGGACCTACACAGCGCCCACAACGCCGAGTGACGGGGTGATTCACTTCGTTGTAAAACCGACCCGGGCTGGGCTCCCATGCGCTATGATGGGCCATTACCCCGAGTTGAGAGGTGGACCCGGCCCCTGGAAAAGCCGAGTCCAACACATAGGTGGGGTTCGGGCGTCGAAACTGCCCCGGTCTGCCTCACACCGTACACCACGTCATTCGTGGAAATGGGGAGGGATCCGATAATTGATCCGGCTTCTTGGAATGTGTTTGTTACCGGTCCCCTCGACGGCCCCTCGCGTCGAACCCGTTGACGGGTTGATGCGGGTGATCCGCGTGGAACAGGTTCAGATTGACTGCTTTGGGACGAGCGCTAGAGGCTAACGACGTCGCAGTCATGCAGTGAGTGAGGTTGATCCCGATACCCTTCACACGTGGCACTGGAGTGATGCGGACGAGGTGGGATGGGATCACGTGGGGATCCCCGTGCCCACCAACCAGCTTCCTCCCCGGTGACCGTGTAGTGACGGATCGCGTCGAGTAACAACTAGGGTGTCGCTTTGCACCCACGATTGAGACCGTCTTCGACCCGTCCAGATACCGGGACGCGGCGCTGCCACGCCACCTCTCGATGATGAGCCACAGTACCCGAACTACTACCGGCCGACAAACGACCCCCTCCCCCCGCGCCTGTTGGCGAGGGCGAGGCCGAGTCCGAGTCCGACATTAATAGGGTACCCGCGAGCTCACGGGGCCTCCGAAACTCATCTTTTGTAGTCGGGACTAGCTTTGAGATGATAAAATTGAACCCCTCTCCCCCTCCCTCCTATCAACAAATACCACCTCACCTCCCTTCTAATAAGTAAATGAACAAGACCTGTATTACTCCCCAACCCACCCGCCCATCGTGTGGAATTGAACCCCTCTCCCCCTCCCTTCTATCAACAAATACCACCTCACCTCCCTTCTAATAAGTAACTGAACAAGACCTGTATTACTCCCCAACCCACCCGCCCATCATTTGGAATTGAACCCCTCTCCCCCTCCCTTCTATCGACACCCACCCCCTCACCTCCCTTCTATGTACAGCTTCTCCATTACTCTACAACCCCTACCCGCCCCTTCCATTTGTATAACTATCCTACCACGGATCTGAGGGGTCTAGCTCAGCTACATTTACCCGCAGTGAGGCTGTTCACAAGCATAAACGAATATACAGTTTGTCTGGCCTGAGAGAATTATATTTACCCGCACCAGGGACAGCCTCACTGCGGGTAAATGTAATTCTCTCAGGTGGAGGGGTGCTCAGCATGAATGTGTGGATATAATACAACTCGAAAACTGGTGAAGGACGAACCGTCTATTGCATCATGCTTGTGAACAGCCACACTGCGGGTAAATGTAGCTGAGCTAGACCCCTCAGATCAGTGGTAGGATAGTTATAAAAATGGATGGGTGTGTATGGGTTGGAGAGTAATAGAGGAGGTGTACAGTCGAAGGGAGGTGAGGTGGTGATTGTCGATGGACGGGAGGCGGAGAGGGGTTCAATTCAAACGTGCCCGTTGTGCTTTCACCCGCACCAGGGACAGCCTAACTGCGGGTAAATGTAATTCTCTCAGGTCGGGGGGGTGCTCAGCATAAATCTGTTGATATAATAAAACTCGAAAACTGGTGAAGGACGAACCGTCTATTGCATCATGCTTGTGAACAGCCTCACTGCGGGTAAATGTAGCTGAGCTAGACCCCTCAGATCCGTGGTAGGATAGTTATAGAAATGGTCGGGTGGGTGGTGGTTGGAGAGTAATAGTGGAGGTGTACACTCGAAGGGAGGTGAGGTGGTGATTGTCGATGGACGGGAGGGGGAGAGGGGTTCAATTCCAACGTGCCCGTTGTGCTTTCACCCGCACCAGGGACAGCCTCACTGCGGGTAAATGTAATTCTCTCAGGTGGGGGGGTGCTCAGCATGAATGTGTTGATATAATACAACTCGAAAACTGGTGAAGGACGAACCGTCTATTGCATCATGCTTGTGAACAGCCTCACTGCGGGTAAATGTAGCTGAGCTAGACCCCTCAGATCCGTGGTAGGATAATTATAAAAATGGATGGGTGTGTATGGGTTGGAGAGTAATAGAGGAGGTGTACACTGGGAGGGAGGTGAGGTGGTGATTGTCGATGGACGGGAGGGGGAGAGGGGTTCAATTCCAACGTGCCCGTTGTGCTTTCACCCGCACCAGGGACAGCCTCACTGCGGGTAAATGTAATTCTCTCAGGTCGGGGGGGTGCTCAGCATGAATCTGTTGATATAATAAAACTCGAAAACTGGTGAAGGACGAACCGTCTATTGCATCATGCTTGTGAACAGCCTCACTGCGGGTAAATGTAGCTGAGCTAGACCCCTCAGATCCGTGGTAGGATAGTTATAAAAATGGATGGGTGTGTATGGGTTGGAGAGTAATAGAGGAGGTGTACAGTGGAAGGGAGGTGAGGTGGTGATTGTCGATGGACGGGAGGGGGAGAGGGGTTCAATTCCAACGTGCCCGTTGTGCTTTCACCCGCACCAGGGACAGCCTCACTGCGGGTAAATGTAATTCTCTCAGGTCGGGGGGGTGCTCAGCATGAATCTGTTGATATAATAAAACTCGAAAACTGGTGAAGGACGAACCGTCTATTGCATCATGCTTGTGAACAGCCTCACTGCGGGTAAATGTAGCTGAGCTAGACCCCTCAGATCCGTGGTAGGATAGTTATAAAAATGGATGGGTGTGTATGGGTTGGAGAGTAATAGAGGAGGTGTACAGTGGAAGGGAGGTGAGGTGGTGATTGTCGACGGACGGGAGGGGGAGAGGGGTTCAATTCCAACGTGCCCGTTGTGCTTTCACCCGCACCAGGGACAGCCTCACTGCGGGTAAATGTAATTCTCTCAGGTGGGGGGGTGCTCAGCATGAATGTGTTGATATAATACAACTCGAAAACTGGTGAAGGACGAACCGTCTATTGCATCATGCTTGTGAACAGCCTCACTGCGGGTAAATGTAGCTGAGCTAGACCCCTCAGATCCGTGGTAGGATAGTTATAAAAATGGATGGGTGTGTATGGGTTGGAGAGTAATAGAGGAGG
>CATPAC010000091.1:42500-55000 GCA_954871275.1 Leptopterna dolabrata | reverse complement strand
AGCGGTTTCACGTACTCTTGAACTCTCTCTTCAAAGTTCTTTTCAACTTTCCCTCACGGTACTTGTTCGCTATCGGTCTCGTGGTTGTATTTAGCCTTAGATGGAGTTTACCACCCGCTTAGGGCTGCACTCTCAAGCAACCTGACTCTAAGGAGAGGTTCACCCGACACCAGCACCGGCCAGCTACGGGCCTGGCACCCTCTCGGGACCGTGGCCTCGTTCAAGATGGACTTGGACGCGGTGCAGCTGTGTCGGGTATGCGAACCCTCCCGAACACCACATGTCCCTGGAGGCAAGGCCTCCGGGATTCGGTGCTGGGCTTCTCCCTGTTCGCTCGCAGCTACTGAGGGAATCCTGGTTAGTTTCTTTTCCTCCGCTTACTAATATGCTTAAATTCAGCGGGGAGTCCCACCTGATCTGAGGTCGGTTCGCTGTGTTACGGAGCGAGGAGGGAAAGTGTGGTTCGGGTTAGCACCACCGCCACCTATTTCTTCTCGACACTCCTAGCCGACTCGGCGACGACCATACCCGAAACGGAGCGTCTGCGTATGGGTGATGCCAGTTGGGTCCCCACCGAGGCCGACACCTCGTTGGTTCAACACCCCGCACCGTGGACATCCCCTCACCGAGAACGCGTCGATTGCGGAGCCCCTCGTGACGAAGGCGGTCGGTCGAGATAAAGAGAAGGAGTATCGTCATCGTGTCGAGAGTTCTCAAATGTCAGATACGGGACGTGTCACCACCATCTGTGTGAGGTGGCCCACGATACGCGTCCACGGGATAGACCTTCCTCCACCCATTCGCGGTGTGATCCGTGAGGGTGGAGGCGCTCAAAAAAAGGTGGTGGTGACGGCCATGCAGTCTGGATTCGGGACTTCGTCTTCGAACCAGTGGCATCACCACACCGAGACCTTTCAACGTCATACTTTGATCCCGCTTTAGCCGTGGCCGTATCGTTCGACACATGAGTGACAGATGTTCACAACTCTAATCGACCGCCGCGATCCTCCGAACACGGGAGAAACGCGCGACGTGCTCGAAAACAGAGGTTCAGTCCACCACTGAGGGTGTTGGAGGTATCGAGTGGTTTTCCTACCTGGCATCCAGCAGAGTTTCCGACACGGGAGCGTGCCTATGAAATGCTCGCCGGCTCATATCTGAGGAGACAGCGCCCTCGCCATCCCCCTTTGAGTGAGAGGGGGGGTGAGGCCGGTGATGCTCCCGAAAAGCGAGCGGGATGGAGTTGAGAGGGAGAGGTCCGGCATTTGGAGTTGGAGCCGTTCCGAAGGCAATGGGTGACGGAGCGTAAGTGGCAGGAAGCAGCAGCCCACCGTTCTACGGGAGCTGCCGCCCTTCCTTCTCCGCCGCCTTCCGCCGGACCATAGGTGGTCCGGCTCTCCTCGTCACTCACACCGACCGCAGTCGCAAGGATGAGCGACACCCGGTTAAACGGGCGTGTCGTACAAACGACCCTCAGACAGGCGTGGCCCTTGGATGGAATCCCAGGGCCGCAATGTGCGTTCAAAATGTCGATGTTCATGTGTCCTGCAGTTCACACGACGACGCGCAGTTTGCTGCGTCTTTCATCGACCCACGAGCCGAGTGATCCGCCGCTCAGGGTAATCATGTTCTGACCGGGAGAGGCCGACCTCACGGCCGGACCTCCTCGGAGGCGACGATTTTCAAACCCCCGTCGCCCATGGGGTTATGGACTCTATGGGTTGTCATGTTCGAAAGGGAGCACGAGGCCCGAGCGAAGCGTGGTGTGCGGAGCCCCCCTCGTGTGAAGGGGGCTCTGCGGCTTCTTGCAACTCTGTGACCAAGCGGTCCCGCCTCGAAGGGGCGTTTTGAGGAGACGGCGGGGCGAGAAACACTTTCTCTGTCCCACTGGCCGAGATCCGTCTCCAAAAGCGGTCGACGGGCTTCAATGAAGCCGCCCACCGGCGCTACCCCTTCTCACGAGGTCTTTCGAGACTCCTCGGCGAGCCTCTTGCTTGCTTGACTTTCTTCTCTGCTCATTGAAGAGCGGGGGAGAGCTCGAGTCTTTTGATCGACCGGTTCTCATTAATGATCCTTCCGCAGGTTCACCTACGGAAACCTTGTTACGACTTTTACTTCCTCTAAATGATCAAGTTTGGTCATCTTCCCAGCGTTCATAGATACCGACAAGTCAGTAGGGATGACCGCCAGTCCGAAGACCTCACTAAATCATTCAATCGGTAGTAGCGACGGGCGGTGTGTACAAAGGGCAGGGACGTAATCAACGCGAGCTTATGACTCGCGCTTACTGGGAATTCCTCGTTCATGGGGAACAATTGCAAGCCCCAATTCCTAGCACGCAGGAGGTTCAGCGGATTACCCGGGCCTTTCGGCCAGGGAGGCACACGCTGATTCCTTCAGTGTAGCGCGCGTGCGGCCCAGGACATCTAAGGGCATCACAGACCTGTTATTGCTCAATCTCGTGCGGCTAAAAGCCGCCTGTCCCCTTAAGAAGAATGATTGTCGCCGGTGGCGGGGACACCGGAAAACGCCTAGTTAATAGGCTAGAGTCTCGTTCGTTATCGGAATTAACCAGACAAATCGATCCACCAACTAAGAACGGCCATGCACCACTACCCACTGAATCAAGAAAGAGCTATCAATCTGTCAATCCTTCCAATGTCCTGGCCTGGTGAGGTTTCCCGTGTTGAGTCAAATTAAGCCGCAGGCTCCACTCCTGGTGGTGCCCTTCCGTCAATTCCTTTAAGTTTCAGCTTTGCAACCATACTTCCCCCGGAACCCAAAAGCTTTGGTTTCCCGGGAAGAAGCTCCCCGCCGAGTCATCGGAGGAACATCGGCGGATCGCTGGCTGGCATCGTTTATGGTTAGAACTAGGGCGGTATCTGATCGCCTTCGAACCTCTAACTTTCGTTCTTGATCAATCAAGACATACTTGGCAAATGCTTTCGCTCTTGTGCGTCTTGCGACGATCCAAGAATTTCACCTCTAACGTCGCAATACGAATGCCCCCGCCTGTCCGTATTGATCATTACCTTGTGTTCCTAAGAACCAACAAAATAGAACCAAGGTCCTGTTTTATTATTCCATGCACCACTATTCAGGCAGAGATTTCAGCCTGCTTTGAGCACTCTAATTTGTTCAAAGTAAACGTGTCGGCCTACCTCGACACTCGGTAAAGAGCACCTAGGTAGGAGAGAGCAGGCGCACGGGTTGGACCTCCGGCCTCCGGACCCAAGCTTTTGAGGGCGAGGGCCGTCGCCTGACAAGGCTCCCGCACGCCACCGACAGGACATGACACGGCATGCCAGTTACACCGGCAGGCGGCGAACCGACAGCGTAGCACGCAGAACCAACTACGAGCTTTTTAACCGCAACAACTTTAATATACGCTATTGAAGCTGGAATTACCGCGGCTGCTGGCACCAGACTTGCCCTTCAATGGATCCTTGTTAAAGGATTTAAAGTGTACTCATTCCGATTACGGGGCCTCATAAGAGTCCCGTATCGTTATTTTTTGTCACTACCTCCCCGTGCCGGGAGTGGGTAATTTGCGTGCCTGCTGCCTTCCTTGGATGTGGTAGCCGTTTCTCAGGCTCCCTCTCCGGAATCGAACCCTGATTCCCCGTTACCCGTTACAACCATGGTAGACATGGAGTCTACCATCGACAGTTGATAAGTCAGGCATTTGAAGGATAAGTCGCCGGTGCTGAGACCATGCGATCTGATGTGTTACCTAGAGTCACCAAGGCAACGCCCGGACGAGCCGGGCGATTGGTCTTGATCTAATAAAAGCGTCCTTCCCAGTCAGACTGGTCGGGACTTGGTTGCATGTATTAGCTCTAGGATTACCACAGTTATCCAAAGACAGTCATGTATACTCGAGTGAATCATGACTGGTTTACTGAGCCTTTTGCGGTTTCACTTTAATACAGTTTGTACTGAGACTTGCATGGCTTAAGCTTTGAGACAAGCATATGACTACTGGCAGGATCAACCAGAGTGGCTCGCCGCCCTCGAACCCAAAACGTCGCGAGATCGTCTTCCGTCCCAATACAGTCGAATGGGGTTTCCGACGCTCAAGCGCGACAGCCACTGACTGACCCGTCGAAACGGGACACGTCCGTGTCAAGAGGTCCAAACGGCGGCTTTGAGCCGGCTCTGATATTAGGATCGCCACAGACGGCGGGCTGTGCTGGGAGGCCCCTAGGGACCTACACAGCGCCCACAACGCCGAGTGACGGGGTGATTCACTTCGTTGTAAAACCGACCCGGGCTGGGCTCCCATGCGCTATGATGGGCCATTACCCCGAGTTGAGAGGTGGACCCGGCCCCTGGAAAAGCCGAGTCCAACACATAGGTGGGGTTCGGGCGTCGAAACTGCCCCGGTCTGCCTCACACCGTACACCACGTCATTCGTGGAAATGGGGAGGGATCCGATAATTGATCCGGCTTCTTGGAATGTGTTTGTTACCGGTCCCCTCGACGGCCCCTCGCGTCGAACCCGTTGACGGGTTGATGCGGGTGATCCGCGTGGAACAGGTTCAGATTGACTGCTTTGGGACGAGCGCTAGAGGCTAACGACGTCGCAGTCATGCAGTGAGTGAGGTTGATCCCGATACCCTTCACACGTGGCACTGGAGTGATGCGGACGAGGTGGGATGGGATCACGTGGGGATCCCCGTGCCCACCAACCAGCTTCCTCCCCGGTGACCGTGTAGTGACGGATCGCGTCGAGTAACAACTAGGGTGTCGCTTTGCACCCACGATTGAGACCGTCTTCGACCCGTCCAGATACCGGGACGCGGCGCTGCCACGCCACCTCTCGATGATGAGCCACAGTACCCGAACTACTACCGGCCGACAAACGACCCCCTCCCCCCGCGCCTGTTGGCGAGGGCGAGGCCGAGTCCGACATTAATAGGGTACCCGCGAGCTCACGGGGCCTCCGAAACTCATCTTTTGTAGTCGGGACTAGCTTTGAGATGATAAAATTGAACCCCTCTCCCCCTCCCTCCTATCAACAAATACCACCTCACCTCCCTTCTAATAAGTAAATGAACAAGACCTGTATTACTCCCCAACCCACCCGCCCATCGTGTGGAATTGAACCCCTCTCCCCCTCCCTTCTATCAACAAATACCACCTCACCTCCCTTCTAATAAGTAACTGAACAAGACCTGTATTACTCCCCAACCCACCCGCCCATCGTTTGGAATTGAACCCCTCTCCCCCTCCCTTCTATCGACACCCACCCCCTCACCTCCCTTCTATGTACAGCTTCTCCATTACTCTACAACCCCTACCCGCCCCTTCCATTTGTATAACTATCCTACCACGGATCTGAGGGGTCTAGCTCAGCTACATTTACCCGCAGTGAGGCTGTTCACAAGCATAAACGAATATACAGTTTGTCTGGCCTGAGAGAATTATATTTACCCGCACCAGGGACAGCCTCACTGCGGGTAAATGTAATTCTCTCAGGTGGAGGGGTGCTCAGCATGAATGTGTGGATATAATACAACTCGAAAACTGGTGAAGGACGAACCGTCTATTGCATCATGCTTGTGAACAGCCACACTGCGGGTAAATGTAGCTGAGCTAGACCCCTCAGATCAGTGGTAGGATAGTTATAAAAATGGATGGGTGTGTATGGGTTGGAGAGTAATAGAGGAGGTGTACAGTCGAAGGGAGGTGAGGTGGTGATTGTCGATGGACGGGAGGCGGAGAGGGGTTCAATTCAAACGTGCCCGTTGTGCTTTCACCCGCACCAGGGACAGCCTAACTGCGGGTAAATGTAATTCTCTCAGGTCGGGGGGGTGCTCAGCATAAATCTGTTGATATAATAAAACTCGAAAACTGGTGAAGGACGAACCGTCTATTGCATCATGCTTGTGAACAGCCTCACTGCGGGTAAATGTAGCTGAGCTAGACCCCTCAGATCCGTGGTAGGATAGTTATAGAAATGGTCGGGTGGGTGGTGGTTGGAGAGTAATAGTGGAGGTGTACACTCGAAGGGAGGTGAGGTGGTGATTGTCGATGGACGGGAGGGGGAGAGGGGTTCAATTCCAACGTGCCCGTTGTGCTTTCACCCGCACCAGGGACAGCCTCACTGCGGGTAAATGTAATTCTCTCAGGTGGGGGGGTGCTCAGCATGAATGTGTTGATATAATACAACTCGAAAACTGGTGAAGGACGAACCGTCTATTGCATCATGCTTGTGAACAGCCTCACTGCGGGTAAATGTAGCTGAGCTAGACCCCTCAGATCCGTGGTAGGATAGTTATAAAAATGGATGGGTGTGTATGGGTTGGAGAGTAATAGAGGAGGTGTACACTGGGAGGGAGGTGAGGTGGTGATTGTCGATGGACGGGAGGGGGAGAGGGGTTCAATTCCAACGTGCCCGTTGTGCTTTCACCCGCACCAGGGACAGCCTCACTGCGGGTAAATGTAATTCTCTCAGGTGGGGGGGTGCTCAGCATGAATGTGTTGATATAATACAACTCGAAAACTGGTGAAGGACGAACCGTCTATTGCATCATGCTTGTGAACAGCCTCACTGCGGGTAAATGTAGCTGAGCTAGACCCCTCAGATCCGTGGTAGGATAATTATAAAAATGGATGGGTGTGTATGGGTTGGAGAGTAATAGAGGAGGTGTACACTGGGAGGGAGGTGAGGTGGTGATTGTCGATGGACGGGAGGGGGAGAGGGGTTCAATTCCAACGTGCCCGTTGTGCTTTCACCCGCACCAGGGACAGCCTCACTGCGGGTAAATGTAATTCTCTCAGGTCGGGGGGGTGCTCAGCATGAATCTGTTGATATAATAAAACTCGAAAACTGGTGAAGGACGAACCGTCTATTGCATCATGCTTGTGAACAGCCTCACTGCGGGTAAATGTAGCTGAGCTAGACCCCTCAGATCCGTGGTAGGATAGTTATAAAAATGGATGGGTGTGTATGGGTTGGAGAGTAATAGAGGAGGTGTACAGTGGAAGGGAGGTGAGGTGGTGATTGTCGATGGACGGGAGGGGGAGAGGGGTTCAATTCCAACGTGCCCGTTGTGCTTTCACCCGCACCAGGGACAGCCTCACTGCGGGTAAATGTAATTCTCTCAGGTCGGGGGGGTGCTCAGCATGAATCTGTTGATATAATAAAACTCGAAAACTGGTGAAGGACGAACCGTCTATTGCATCATGCTTGTGAACAGCCTCACTGCGGGTAAATGTAGCTGAGCTAGACCCCTCAGATCCGTGGTAGGATAGTTATAAAAATGGATGGGTGTGTATGGGTTGGAGAGTAATAGAGGAGGTGTACAGTGGAAGGGAGGTGAGGTGGTGATTGTCGACGGACGGGAGGGGGAGAGGGGTTCAATTCCAACGTGCCCGTTGTGCTTTCACCCGCACCAGGGACAGCCTCACTGCGGGTAAATGTAATTCTCTCAGGTGGAGGGGTGCTCAGCATGAATGTGTGGATATAATACAACTCGAAAACTGGTGAAGGACGAACCGTCTATTGCATCATGCTTGTGAACAGCCACACTGCGGGTAAATGTAGCTGAGCTAGACCCCTCAGATCAGTGGTAGGATAGTTATAAAAATGGATGGGTGTGTATGGGTTGGAGAGTAATAGAGGAGGTGTACAGTCGAAGGGAGGTGAGGTGGTGATTGTCGATGGACGGGAGGCGGAGAGGGGTTCAATTCAAACGTGCCCGTTGTGCTTTCACCCGCACCAGGGACAGCCTAACTGCGGGTAAATGTAATTCTCTCAGGTCGGGGGGGTGCTCAGCATAAATCTGTTGATATAATAAAACTCGAAAACTGGTGAAGGACGAACCGTCTATTGCATCATGCTTGTGAACAGCCTCACTGCGGGTAAATGTAGCTGAGCTAGACCCCTCAGATCCGTGGTAGGATAGTTATAGAAATGGTCGGGTGGGTGGTGGTTGGAGAGTAATAGTGGAGGTGTACACTCGAAGGGAGGTGAGGTGGTGATTGTCGATGGACGGGAGGGGGAGAGGGGTTCAATTCCAACGTGCCCGTTGTGCTTTCACCCGCACCAGGGACAGCCTCACTGCGGGTAAATGTAATTCTCTCAGGTGGGGGGGTGCTCAGCATGAATGTGTTGATATAATACAACTCGAAAACTGGTGAAGGACGAACCGTCTATTGCATCATGCTTGTGAACAGCCTCACTGCGGGTAAATGTAGCTGAGCTAGACCCCTCAGATCCGTGGTAGGATAGTTATAAAAATGGATGGGTGTGTATGGGTTGGAGAGTAATAGAGGAGGTGTACACTGGGAGGGAGGTGAGGTGGTGATTGTCGATGGACGGGAGGGGGAGAGGGGTTCAATTCCAACGTGCCCGTTGTGCTTTCACCCGCACCAGGGACAGCCTCACTGCGGGTAAATGTAATTCTCTCAGGTGGGGGGGTGCTCAGCATGAATGTGTTGATATAATACAACTCGAAAACTGGTGAAGGACGAACCGTCTATTGCATCATGCTTGTGAACAGCCTCACTGCGGGTAAATGTAGCTGAGCTAGACCCCTCAGATCCGTGGTAGGATAATTATAAAAATGGATGGGTGTGTATGGGTTGGAGAGTAATAGAGGAGGTGTACACTGGGAGGGAGGTGAGGTGGTGATTGTCGATGGACGGGAGGGGGAGAGGGGTTCAATTCCAACGTGCCCGTTGTGCTTTCACCCGCACCAGGGACAGCCTCACTGCGGGTAAATGTAATTCTCTCAGGTCGGGGGGGTGCTCAGCATGAATCTGTTGATATAATAAAACTCGAAAACTGGTGAAGGACGAACCGTCTATTGCATCATGCTTGTGAACAGCCTCACTGCGGGTAAATGTAGCTGAGCTAGACCCCTCAGATCCGTGGTAGGATAGTTATAAAAATGGATGGGTGTGTATGGGTTGGAGAGTAATAGAGGAGGTGTACAGTGGAAGGGAGGTGAGGTGGTGATTGTCGATGGACGGGAGGGGGAGAGGGGTTCAATTCCAACGTGCCCGTTGTGCTTTCACCCGCACCAGGGACAGCCTCACTGCGGGTAAATGTAATTCTCTCAGGTCGGGGGGGTGCTCAGCATGAATCTGTTGATATAATAAAACTCGAAAACTGGTGAAGGACGAACCGTCTATTGCATCATGCTTGTGAACAGCCTCACTGCGGGTAAATGTAGCTGAGCTAGACCCCTCAGATCCGTGGTAGGATAGTTATAAAAATGGATGGGTGTGTATGGGTTGGAGAGTAATAGAGGAGGTGTACAGTGGAAGGGAGGTGAGGTGGTGATTGTCGACGGACGGGAGGGGGAGAGGGGTTCAATTCCAACGTGCCCGTTGTGCTTTCACCCGCACCAGGGACAGCCTCACTGCGGGTAAATGTAATTCTCTCAGGTGGAGGGGTGCTCAGCATGAATGTGTGGATATAATACAACTCGAAAACTGGTGAAGGACGAACCGTCTATTGCATCATGCTTGTGAACAGCCACACTGCGGGTAAATGTAGCTGAGCTAGACCCCTCAGATCAGTGGTAGGATAGTTATAAAAATGGATGGGTGTGTATGGGTTGGAGAGTAATAGAGGAGGTGTACAGTCGAAGGGAGGTGAGGTGGTGATTGTCGATGGACGGGAGGCGGAGAGGGGTTCAATTCAAACGTGCCCGTTGTGCTTTCACCCGCACCAGGGACAGCCTAACTGCGGGTAAATGTAATTCTCTCAGGTCGGGGGGGTGCTCAGCATAAATCTGTTGATATAATAAAACTCGAAAACTGGTGAAGGACGAACCGTCTATTGCATCATGCTTGTGAACAGCCTCACTGCGGGTAAATGTAGCTGAGCTAGACCCCTCAGATCCGTGGTAGGATAGTTATAGAAATGGTCGGGTGGGTGGTGGTTGGAGAGTAATAGTGGAGGTGTACACTCGAAGGGAGGTGAGGTGGTGATTGTCGATGGACGGGAGGGGGAGAGGGGTTCAATTCCAACGTGCCCGTTGTGCTTTCACCCGCACCAGGGACAGCCTCACTGCGGGTAAATGTAATTCTCTCAGGTGGGGGGGTGCTCAGCATGAATGTGTTGATATAATACAACTCGAAAACTGGTGAAGGACGAACCGTCTATTGCATCATGCTTGTGAACAGCCTCACTGCGGGTAAATGTAGCTGAGCTAGACCCCTCAGATCCGTGGTAGGATAGTTATAAAAATGGATGGGTGTGTATGGGTTGGAGAGTAATAGAGGAGGTGTACACTGGGAGGGAGGTGAGGTGGTGATTGTCGATGGACGGGAGGGGGAGAGGGGTTCAATTCCAACGTGCCCGTTGTGCTTTCACCCGCACCAGGGACAGCCTCACTGCGGGTAAATGTAATTCTCTCAGGTGGGGGGGTGCTCAGCATGAATGTGTTGATATAATACAACTCGAAAACTGGTGAAGGACGAACCGTCTATTGCATCATGCTTGTGAACAGCCTCACTGCGGGTAAATGTAGCTGAGCTAGACCCCTCAGATCCGTGGTAGGATAATTATAAAAATGGATGGGTGTGTATGGGTTGGAGAGTAATAGAGGAGGTGTACACTGGGAGGGAGGTGAGGTGGTGATTGTCGATGGACGGGAGGGGGAGAGGGGTTCAATTCCAACGTGCCCGTTGTGCTTTCACCCGCACCAGGGACAGCCTCACTGCGGGTAAATGTAATTCTCTCAGGTCGGGGGGGTGCTCAGCATGAATCTGTTGATATAATAAAACTCGAAAACTGGTGAAGGACGAACCGTCTATTGCATCATGCTTGTGAACAGCCTCACTGCGGGTAAATGTAGCTGAGCTAGACCCCTCAGATCCGTGGTAGGATAGTTATAAAAATGGATGGGTGTGTATGGGTTGGAGAGTAATAGAGGAGGTGTACAGTGGAAGGGAGGTGAGGTGGTGATTGTCGATGGACGGGAGGGGGAGAGGGGTTCAATTCCAACGTGCCCGTTGTGCTTTCACCCGCACCAGGGACAGCCTCACTGCGGGTAAATGTAATTCTCTCAGGTCGGGGGGGTGCTCAGCATGAATCTGTTGATATAATAAAACTCGAAAACTGGTGAAGGACGAACCGTCTATTGCATCATGCTTGTGAACAGCCTCACTGCGGGTAAATGTAGCTGAGCTAGACCCCTCAGATCCGTGGTAGGATAGTTATAAAAATGGATGGGTGTGTATGGGTTGGAGAGTAATAGAGGAGGTGTACAGTGGAAGGGAGGTGAGGTGGTGATTGTCGACGGACGGGAGGGGGAGAGGGGTTCAATTCCAACGTGCCCGTTGTGCTTTCACCCGCACCAGGGACAGCCTCACTGCGGGTAAATGTAATTCTCTCAGGTGGGGGGGTGCTCAGCATGAATGTGTTGATATAATACAACTCGAAAACTGGTGAAGGACGAACCGTCTATTGCATCATGCTTGTGAACAGCCTCACTGCGGGTAAATGTAGCTGAGGTAGACCCCTCAGATCCGTGGTAGGATAGTTATAAAAATGGATGGGTGTGTATGGGTTGGAGAGTAATAGAGGAGGTGTACAGTGGAAGGGAGGTGAGGTGGTGATTGTCGATGGACGGGAGGGGGAGAGGGGTTCAATTCCAACGTGCCCGTTGTGCTTTCACCCGCACCAGGGACAGCCTCACTGCGGGTAAATGTAATTCTCTCAGGTGGGGGGGTGCTCAGCATGAATGTGTTGATATAATACAACTCGAAAACTGGTGAAGGACGAACCGTCTATTGCATCATGCTTGTGAACAGCCTCACTGCGGGTAAATGTAGCTGAGCTAGACCCCTCAGATCCGTGGTAGGATAGTTATAGAAATGGTCTGGTGGGTGGTGGTTGGAGAGTAATAGAGGAGGTGTACATTGGAAGGGAGGTGAGGTGGCGATTGTCGACGGACGGGAGGGGGAGAGGGGTTCAATTCCAACGTGCCCGTTGTGCTTTCACCCGCACCAGGGACAGCCTCACTGCGGGTAAATATTATTCTCTCAGGTCGGGGGGGTGCTCAGCATAAATCTGTTGATATAATACAACTCGAAAACTGAAAAATATCCTACCACGGATCTGAGGGGTCTAGCTCAGCTACATTTACCCGCAGTGAGGCTGTTCACAAGCATGATGCAATAGACGGTTCGTCCTTCACCAGTTTTCGAGTTGTATTATATCAACAGATTTATGCTGAGCACCCCCCCCCCACCTGAGAGAATTACATTTACCCGCAGTGAGGCTGTCCACAAGCATAACCCAATTGACATGTTGTCCTTCACCAGTTTTCGAATTTTATTATATCAACAGATTTATGCTGAGCACCCCCCACCTGAGAGAATTATGACTTTTTTTCGTACTGACGAGGCGTCAGTAGTCGAGAGTCAGACTCTTGGTCTTCATTCCCACAATATATATTCTCTCAGGTGTGGGGGTGCTCGACGAAATACCTCGTACCATCACCAAGCCAATCGTGACACTCGACACAACCGGCACA
>CATPAC010000091.1:7500-37500 GCA_954871275.1 Leptopterna dolabrata | reverse complement strand
GGATTCGGGACTTCGTCTTCGAACCAGTGGCATCACCACACCGAGACCTTTCAACGTCATACTTTGATCCCGCTTTAGCCGTGGCCGTATCGTTCGACACATGAGTGACAGATGTTCACAACTCTAATCGACCGCCGCGATCCTCCGAACACGGGAGAAACGCGCGACGTGCTCGAAAACAGAGGTTCAGTCCACCACTGAGGGTGTTGGAGGTATCGAGTGGTTTTCCTACCTGGCATCCAGCAGAGTTTCCGACACGGGAGCGTGCCTATGAAATGCTCGCCGGCTCATATCTGAGGAGACAGCGCCCTCGCCATCCCCCTTTGAGTGAGGGGGGGGGTGAGGCCGGTGATGCTCCCGAAAAGCGAGCGGGATGGAGTTGAGAGGGAGAGGTCCGGCATTTGGAGCCGTTCCGAAGGCAATGGGTGACGGAGCGTAAGTGGCAGGAAGCAGCAGCCCACCGTTCTACGGGAGCTGCCGCCCTTCCTTCTCCGCCGCCTTCCGCCGGACCATAGGTGGTCCGGCTCTCCTCGTCACTCACACCGACCGCAGTCGCAAGGATGAGCGACACCCGGTTAAACGGGCGTGTCGTACAAACGACCCTCAGACAGGCGTGGCCCTTGGATGGAATCCCAGGGCCGCAATGTGCGTTCAAAATGTCGATGTTCATGTGTCCTGCAGTTCACACGACGACGCGCAGTTTGCTGCGTCTTTCATCGACCCACGAGCCGAGTGATCCGCCGCTCAGGGTAATCATGTTCTGACCGGGAGAGGCCGACCTCACGGCCGGACCTCCTCGGAGGCGACGATTTTCAAACCCCCGTCGCCCATGGGGTTATGGACTCTATGGGTTGTCATGTTCGAAAGGGAGCACGAGGCCCGAGCGAAGCGTGGTGTGCGGAGCCCCCCTCGTGTGAAGGGGGCTCTGCGGCTTCTTGCAACTCTGTGACCAAGCGGTCCCGCCTCGAAGGGGCGTTTTGAGGAGACGGCGGGGCGAGAAACACTTTCTCTGTCCCACTGGCCGAGATCCGTCTCCAAAAGCGGTCGACGGGCTTCAATGAAGCCGCCCACCGGCGCTACCCCTTCTCACGAGGTCTTTCGAGACTCCTCGGCGAGCCTCTTGCTTGCTTGACTTTCTTCTCTGCTCATTGAAGAGCGGGGGAGAGCTCGAGTCTTTTGATCGACCGGTTCTCATTAATGATCCTTCCGCAGGTTCACCTACGGAAACCTTGTTACGACTTTTACTTCCTCTAAATGATCAAGTTTGGTCATCTTCCCAGCGTTCATAGATACCGACAAGTCAGTAGGGATGACCGCCAGTCCGAAGACCTCACTAAATCATTCAATCGGTAGTAGCGACGGGCGGTGTGTACAAAGGGCAGGGACGTAATCAACGCGAGCTTATGACTCGCGCTTACTGGGAATTCCTCGTTCATGGGGAACAATTGCAAGCCCCAATTCCTAGCACGCAGGAGGTTCAGCGGATTACCCGGGCCTTTCGGCCAGGGAGGCACACGCTGATTCCTTCAGTGTAGCGCGCGTGCGGCCCAGGACATCTAAGGGCATCACAGACCTGTTATTGCTCAATCTCGTGCGGCTAAAAGCCGCCTGTCCCCTTAAGAAGAATGATTGTCGCCGGTGGCGGGGACACCGGAAAACGCCTAGTTAATAGGCTAGAGTCTCGTTCGTTATCGGAATTAACCAGACAAATCGATCCACCAACTAAGAACGGCCATGCACCACTACCCACTGAATCAAGAAAGAGCTATCAATCTGTCAATCCTTCCAATGTCCTGGCCTGGTGAGGTTTCCCGTGTTGAGTCAAATTAAGCCGCAGGCTCCACTCCTGGTGGTGCCCTTCCGTCAATTCCTTTAAGTTTCAGCTTTGCAACCATACTTCCCCCGGAACCCAAAAGCTTTGGTTTCCCGGGAAGAAGCTCCCCGCCGAGTCATCGGAGGAACATCGGCGGATCGCTGGCTGGCATCGTTTATGGTTAGAACTAGGGCGGTATCTGATCGCCTTCGAACCTCTAACTTTCGTTCTTGATCAATCAAGACATACTTGGCAAATGCTTTCGCTCTTGTGCGTCTTGCGACGATCCAAGAATTTCACCTCTAACGTCGCAATACGAATGCCCCCGCCTGTCCGTATTGATCATTACCTTGTGTTCCTAAGAACCAACAAAATAGAACCAAGGTCCTGTTTTATTATTCCATGCACCACTATTCAGGCAGAGATTTCAGCCTGCTTTGAGCACTCTAATTTGTTCAAAGTAAACGTGTCGGCCTACCTCGACACTCGGTAAAGAGCACCTAGGTAGGAGAGAGCAGGCGCACGGGTTGGACCTCCGGCCTCCGGACCCAAGCTTTTGAGGGCGAGGGCCGTCGCCTGACAAGGCTCCCGCACGCCACCGACAGGACATGACACGGCATGCCAGTTACACCGGCAGGCGGCGAACCGACAGCGTAGCACGCAGAACCAACTACGAGCTTTTTAACCGCAACAACTTTAATATACGCTATTGAAGCTGGAATTACCGCGGCTGCTGGCACCAGACTTGCCCTTCAATGGATCCTTGTTAAAGGATTTAAAGTGTACTCATTCCGATTACGGGGCCTCATAAGAGTCCCGTATCGTTATTTTTTGTCACTACCTCCCCGTGCCGGGAGTGGGTAATTTGCGTGCCTGCTGCCTTCCTTGGATGTGGTAGCCGTTTCTCAGGCTCCCTCTCCGGAATCGAACCCTGATTCCCCGTTACCCGTTACAACCATGGTAGACATGGAGTCTACCATCGACAGTTGATAAGTCAGGCATTTGAAGGATAAGTCGCCGGTGCTGAGACCATGCGATCTGATGTGTTACCTAGAGTCACCAAGGCAACGCCCGGACGAGCCGGGCGATTGGTCTTGATCTAATAAAAGCGTCCTTCCCAGTCAGACTGGTCGGGACTTGGTTGCATGTATTAGCTCTAGGATTACCACAGTTATCCAAAGACAGTCATGTATACTCGAGTGAATCATGACTGGTTTACTGAGCCTTTTGCGGTTTCACTTTAATACAGTTTGTACTGAGACTTGCATGGCTTAAGCTTTGAGACAAGCATATGACTACTGGCAGGATCAACCAGAGTGGCTCGCCGCCCTCGAACCCAAAACGTCGCGAGATCGTCTTCCGTCCCAATACAGTCGAATGGGGTTTCCGACGCTCAAGCGCGACAGCCACTGACTGACCCGTCGAAACGGGACACGTCCGTGTCAAGAGGTCCAAACGGCGGCTTTGAGCCGGCTCTGATATTAGGATCGCCACAGACGGCGGGCTGTGCTGGGAGGCCCCTAGGGACCTACACAGCGCCCACAACGCCGAGTGACGGGGTGATTCACTTCGTTGTAAAACCGACCCGGGCTGGGCTCCCATGCGCTATGATGGGCCATTACCCCGAGTTGAGAGGTGGACCCGGCCCCTGGAAAAGCCGAGTCCAACACATAGGTGGGGTTCGGGCGTCGAAACTGCCCCGGTCTGCCTCACACCGTACACCACGTCATTCGTGGAAATGGGGAGGGATCCGATAATTGATCCGGCTTCTTGGAATGTGTTTGTTACCGGTCCCCTCGACGGCCCCTCGCGTCGAACCCGTTGACGGGTTGATGCGGGTGATCCGCGTGGAACAGGTTCAGATTGACTGCTTTGGGACGAGCGCTAGAGGCTAACGACGTCGCAGTCATGCAGTGAGTGAGGTTGATCCCGATACCCTTCACACGTGGCACTGGAGTGATGCGGACGAGGTGGGATGGGATCACGTGGGGATCCCCGTGCCCACCAACCAGCTTCCTCCCCGGTGACCGTGTAGTGACGGATCGCGTCGAGTAACAACTAGGGTGTCGCTTTGCACCCACGATTGAGACCGTCTTCGACCCGTCCAGATACCGGGACGCGGCGCTGCCACGCCACCTCTCGATGATGAGCCACAGTACCCGAACTACTACCGGCCGACAAACGACCCCCTCCCCCCGCGCCTGTTGGCGAGGGCGAGGCCGAGTCCGAGTCCGACATTAATAGGGTACCCGCGAGCTCACGGGGCCTCCGAAACTCATCTTTTGTAGTCGGGACTAGCTTTGAGATGATAAAATTGAACCCCTCTCCCCCTCCCTCCTATCAACAAATACCACCTCACCTCCCTTCTAATAAGTAAATGAACAAGACCTGTATTACTCCCCAACCCACCCGCCCATCGTGTGGAATTGAACCCCTCTCCCCCTCCCTTCTATCAACAAATACCACCTCACCTCCCTTCTAATAAGTAACTGAACAAGACCTGTATTACTCCCCAACCCACCCGCCCATCGTTTGGAATTGAACCCCTCTCCCCCTCCCTTCTATCGACACCCACCCCCTCACCTCCCTTCTATGTACAGCTTCTCCATTACTCTACAACCCCTACCCGCCCCTTCCATTTGTATAACTATCCTACCACGGATCTGAGGGGTCTAGCTCAGCTACATTTACCCGCAGTGAGGCTGTTCACAAGCATAAACGAATATACAGTTTGTCTGGCCTGAGAGAATTATATTTACCCGCACCAGGGACAGCCTCACTGCGGGTAAATGTAATTCTCTCAGGTGGAGGGGTGCTCAGCATGAATGTGTGGATATAATACAACTCGAAAACTGGTGAAGGACGAACCGTCTATTGCATCATGCTTGTGAACAGCCACACTGCGGGTAAATGTAGCTGAGCTAGACCCCTCAGATCAGTGGTAGGATAGTTATAAAAATGGATGGGTGTGTATGGGTTGGAGAGTAATAGAGGAGGTGTACAGTCGAAGGGAGGTGAGGTGGTGATTGTCGATGGACGGGAGGCGGAGAGGGGTTCAATTCAAACGTGCCCGTTGTGCTTTCACCCGCACCAGGGACAGCCTAACTGCGGGTAAATGTAATTCTCTCAGGTCGGGGGGGTGCTCAGCATAAATCTGTTGATATAATAAAACTCGAAAACTGGTGAAGGACGAACCGTCTATTGCATCATGCTTGTGAACAGCCTCACTGCGGGTAAATGTAGCTGAGCTAGACCCCTCAGATCCGTGGTAGGATAGTTATAGAAATGGTCGGGTGGGTGGTGGTTGGAGAGTAATAGTGGAGGTGTACACTCGAAGGGAGGTGAGGTGGTGATTGTCGATGGACGGGAGGGGGAGAGGGGTTCAATTCCAACGTGCCCGTTGTGCTTTCACCCGCACCAGGGACAGCCTCACTGCGGGTAAATGTAATTCTCTCAGGTGGGGGGGTGCTCAGCATGAATGTGTTGATATAATACAACTCGAAAACTGGTGAAGGACGAACCGTCTATTGCATCATGCTTGTGAACAGCCTCACTGCGGGTAAATGTAGCTGAGCTAGACCCCTCAGATCCGTGGTAGGATAGTTATAAAAATGGATGGGTGTGTATGGGTTGGAGAGTAATAGAGGAGGTGTACACTGGGAGGGAGGTGAGGTGGTGATTGTCGATGGACGGGAGGGGGAGAGGGGTTCAATTCCAACGTGCCCGTTGTGCTTTCACCCGCACCAGGGACAGCCTCACTGCGGGTAAATGTAATTCTCTCAGGTGGGGGGGTGCTCAGCATGAATGTGTTGATATAATACAACTCGAAAACTGGTGAAGGACGAACCGTCTATTGCATCATGCTTGTGAACAGCCTCACTGCGGGTAAATGTAGCTGAGCTAGACCCCTCAGATCCGTGGTAGGATAGTTATAAAAATGGATGGGTGTGTATGGGTTGGAGAGTAATAGAGGAGGTGTACAGTGGAAGGGAGGTGAGGTGGTGATTGTCGATGGACGGGAGGGGGAGAGGGGTTCAATTCCAACGTGCCCGTTGTGCTTTCACCCGCACCAGGGACAGCCTCACTGCGGGTAAATGTAATTCTCTCAGGTGGGGGGGTGCTCAGCATGAATGTGTTGATATAATACAACTCGAAAACTGGTGAAGGACGAACCGTCTATTGCATCATGCTTGTGAACAGCCTCACTGCGGGTAAATGTAGCTGAGCTAGACCCCTCAGATCCGTGGTAGGATAATTATAAAAATGGATGGGTGTGTATGGGTTGGAGAGTAATAGAGGAGGTGTACACTGGGAGGGAGGTGAGGTGGTGATTGTCGATGGACGGGAGGGGGAGAGGGGTTCAATTCCAACGTGCCCGTTGTGCTTTCACCCGCACCAGGGACAGCCTCACTGCGGGTAAATGTAATTCTCTCAGGTCGGGGGGGTGCTCAGCATGAATCTGTTGATATAATAAAACTCGAAAACTGGTGAAGGACGAACCGTCTATTGCATCATGCTTGTGAACAGCCTCACTGCGGGTAAATGTAGCTGAGCTAGACCCCTCAGATCCGTGGTAGGATAGTTATAAAAATGGATGGGTGTGTATGGGTTGGAGAGTAATAGAGGAGGTGTACAGTGGAAGGGAGGTGAGGTGGTGATTGTCGATGGACGGGAGGGGGAGAGGGGTTCAATTCCAACGTGCCCGTTGTGCTTTCACCCGCACCAGGGACAGCCTCACTGCGGGTAAATGTAATTCTCTCAGGTCGGGGGGGTGCTCAGCATGAATCTGTTGATATAATAAAACTCGAAAACTGGTGAAGGACGAACCGTCTATTGCATCATGCTTGTGAACAGCCTCACTGCGGGTAAATGTAGCTGAGCTAGACCCCTCAGATCCGTGGTAGGATAGTTATAAAAATGGATGGGTGTGTATGGGTTGGAGAGTAATAGAGGAGGTGTACAGTGGAAGGGAGGTGAGGTGGTGATTGTCGACGGACGGGAGGGGGAGAGGGGTTCAATTCCAACGTGCCCGTTGTGCTTTCACCCGCACCAGGGACAGCCTCACTGCGGGTAAATGTAATTCTCTCAGGTGGGGGGGTGCTCAGCATGAATGTGTTGATATAATACAACTCGAAAACTGGTGAAGGACGAACCGTCTATTGCATCATGCTTGTGAACAGCCTCACTGCGGGTAAATGTAGCTGAGCTAGACCCCTCAGATCCGTGGTAGGATAGTTATAAAAATGGATGGGTGTGTATGGGTTGGAGAGTAATAGAGGAGGTGTACAGTGGAAGGGAGGTGAGGTGGTGATTGTCGATGGACGGGAGGGGGAGAGGGGTTCAATTCCAACGTGCCCGTTGTGCTTTCACCCGCACCAGGGACAGCCTCACTGCGGGTAAATGTAATTCTCTCAGGTGGGGGGGTGCTCAGCATGAATGTGTTGATATAATACAACTCGAAAACTGGTGAAGGACGAACCGTCTATTGCATCATGCTTGTGAACAGCCTCACTGCGGGTAAATGTAGCTGAGCTAGACCCCTCAGATCCGTGGTAGGATAGTTATAGAAATGGTCTGGTGGGTGGTGGTTGGAGAGTAATAGAGGAGGTGTACATTGGAAGGGAGGTGAGGTGGCGATTGTCGACGGACGGGAGGGGGAGAGGGGTTCAATTCCAACGTGCCCGTTGTGCTTTCACCCGCACCAGGGACAGCCTCACTGCGGGTAAATATTATTCTCTCAGGTCGGGGGGGTGCTCAGCATAAATCTGTTGATATAATACAACTCGAAAACTGAAAAATATCCTACCACGGATCTGAGGGGTCTAGCTCAGCTACATTTACCCGCAGTGAGGCTGTTCACAAGCATGATGCAATAGACGGTTCGTCCTTCACCAGTTTTCGAGTTGTATTATATCAACAGATTTATGCTGAGCACCCCCCCCCCACCTGAGAGAATTACATTTACCCGCAGTGAGGCTGTCCACAAGCATAACCCAATTGACATGTTGTCCTTCACCAGTTTTCGAATTTTATTATATCAACAGATTTATGCTGAGCACCCCCCACCTGAGAGAATTATGACTTTTTTTCGTACTGACGAGGCGTCAGTAGTCGAGAGTCAGACTCTTGGTCTTCATTCCCACAATATATATTCTCTCAGGTGTGGGGGTGCTCGACGAAATACCTCGTACCATCACCAAGCCAATCGTGACACTCGACACAACCGGCACACAATTGCTGCTGGAGGTCTCCTCGTCGTGCGTGTCGGGCGTGCGACCGCTTTGACGAATCCTCCGGGCTCAACCATCCAAGCCCAAATATTCCTCTGTGTCGTCTCACGGGCTTGGCCTGTCGTGGTTGGCGACTTCGACTTTTAGACTGTCACATTTTGGAGAGGAACCAGACTTCTCGTCGTCCCTAATCTCACCAACCCATCCAGTGGTTTGGCGGGTGGGGGGGTGTAAATGCCGGGGTCTGTAGCATTCCACACCCCCACCCTGTGGTGACCCTCCTTTGGTTAAGGGTTGTTCACCTGGACTATTTGTTCTGCTTGTTCTTTTATTTTTATAGACCCCGAGGTCTCCTCGTCGTGCGTGTCGGGCGAGCGACCGCTTTGACGAATCCTCCGAGCTAGGGATAAGTCTCAACAGATCGCAGCGGAACAACTGCTCTACCGAGTACAACACCCCGCCCAGCAAGAAAGTCGTCTACAGACGATTCAGAGTCCCGACATCGAACTCCCCGAAGGGAAGAACACTGTTACGACCAGTCACCGGATCAGAGCGACCGGAGTGTACCGACGTCTGACCACACGAGGGAAACTGGTCCACAGGGCCCGTGCGACGGCACGGTCGAGACCGTGCGCGCCTAGTAAAGTCACATTGACTTGAGCCTTTCGACTCACAGGACTCAAAGCTTTATCGTTGCCAATAGTCGGGATTCGGCCTTAGAGGCGTTCAGGCTTAATCCCACGGATGGTAGCATCGCACCACCGGCCTGTCGACCGAGTGCGTGTACCAAATGTCCGAACCTGCGGTTCCTCTCGTACTAAGCAGGATTACTACAGCAACGACTAGTCATCAGTAGGGTAAAACTAACCTGTCTCACGACGGTCTAAACCCAGCTCACGTTCCCTATTGGCGGGTGAACAATCCGACGCTTGGCGAATTCTGCTTCGCAATGATAGGAAGAGCCGACATCGAAGGATCAAAAAGCGACGTCGCTATGAACGCTTGGCCGCCACGAGCCAGTTATCCCTGTGGTAACTTTTCTGACACCTCTTGCTGAAAACTCTTCAAGCCAAAAGGATCGATGGGCCGTGCTTTCGCAGTCCCTATGCGCACTGAGCATCGGGATCAAGCCAGCATTTGCCCTTTTGCTCTACGCGAGGTTTCTGTCCTCGCTGAGCTGACCTTAGGACACCTGCGTTATTATTTGACAGATGTACCGCCCCAGTCAAACTCCCCGCCTGGTAGTGTCCTTGAATCGGATCACGCTAGGGAGATTGTTGCCGGAAAAGCACGTCGGGTCCGTGAATACCCACCAGCGAGGGGCACGCCCCACGAATGAAGCGACCCGCTCACCAGCAAAGACACCCACTTCTCCAACGACCACCGGCAACCCTTGGCGTTTGGCGCAAGAAGTCCGTCGGGCCGGAGTGAGATACCCCGACCGACGCCTTCCGCTTCATCAAGTAAGTAAGGAAACTATGAAAGTAGTGGTATTTCATTGTCGATGGCGAGCCATCTCCCACTTATGCTACACCTCTCATGTCTCCTTACAGTACCAGACTAGAGTCAAGCTCAACAGGGTCTTCTTTCCCCGCTGATTGTTCCAAGCCCGTTCCCTTGGCCGTGGTTTCGCTAGAAAGTAGATAGGGACAAGGTCCATGTTTAAAGGAGATACCCAGCCCAAGGCTTGCGATCTCCCCCCTGCTGCAAGCAGACAGGGAAAGCCTCACAGGAGGCGACTGTAAACTCAGTCAGTGTCCTTGGATATGCCCAAGTTCCTGTTAACCTACAGGTGGAGGCGAGTGTTCTAGCTCACTCTACCAACTTAGCAGGTTGGTGCCCGAGTTATTGGTTACCCACATAAACTCACATGCCGGAGCCTACCCAATGAACTAACTACAGTTCATGGGGGGGGCGCCTCCCCACCACATCCGGATCAGTTCCGGTGCTTGGGTATCAACCACGACCACCACGAATCCAACCTCAACTGGGGGGCAGACAGGTGGCACTTCGCCGAAGCTGTGTGCCTGTTGCCTGGGGCTCCCCCCGCCCGTGGTACCGGTTTTGGTGTGAGCAAGATCCCAGTTGCCTGGCTTTTGCATCACATCCAGAGGCCAGACCGGTCGCAGGCCCGCCATCAGAGAAGGTGACTCTGAGGCTACCGCTCTATCCCCTATCTGCGCATGCACAGCCCAAACGAATCGGGAACTAGGAGAAGGGAGACACGAGGACTCCTCTCAGGGCTCTTGATCCCTTCAATTCATCGCCCTATGTGCGCAATGGCACCCTCGACGGCCCTGCAGTCGTCTAGGCGTCCCTGAAACAGCAAACAGATCATGAATAAACAAACATTGATTACTGATTCCCTCGCGCCGTCGCCCTTGCGTTTTTAATCTAAGCTACTACAACTCTAAACACCAACTTAGCACTACACTAACCTACCCTCTTGACACGGTTCCGACACAATGGAAGAGGGCACCATTCAGGCACCCCGGTTGTGCCGGCGTGCAAGAAGCGGCAGCACCTCCCTGGCAAATGCTTCAAGAGCCCCAGCACCCTCCACCGACCTCAGAATTTGGTCAAGTGGCACTCCTTCGAGGCCACAATCCCGTCTCTGGGCCGCGTACCCCGGGCAATCTTTCAGCACATGCTCAGCCAGCTCCACCCCTCCGCAGGCACACGGCTGCTCGTCAGGCACCAGCCCCAGACTATGGAGCTTGGCCGCAAACTCGCCGTGCCCAACCACGAACTGGGTGAGCTCATGGGTAGGAACAAGCCACCTCATACCCAACCTAGCTTCGACACTGGGCAGGAACCGGTGGGTCAGCCTCCCTGTATCCTCACTGTCCCAGTCAGCCTGCCATGAGCTCAGCAACTCCCTCACAAGGCAAGCAACCGCTTCAGAGCGGGGTCGACCCAGCCCCGCTCCAGCCACTATCACCCCCGGCACCTCGTAAGCCTGACCCCGGACAATCCGATACATGGCCCACCTCCTCCACGCCTCGTAGCAGACCGGCATTACACCGGCCAGCACCGGCATGGCACATGTAGCGGAGGTCCGGTAGGCCCGATTTACCTTGAGCAAGGCCCTTCGCTGCGTCGAACCTAGCTTCTTCCACATCGCCGGCCGAAGCCACGGAGCCCAGGCCTGCACACCGTACAGGAGGATCCCCAGGAAAAGGCCCTTATATATCACCACCAGCTCTCTGTACCCTATGCCCCACTCGGAGCCAGCCAGACGACAGATCTTCATGAAGGCATCGAGGGCTCTCACACCCACGGTCCTTACATGAAGTCCCATCCCAAAGCGCTCCTCTAGCGTCACACCAAGATACCTGAATGAACGCACATACCTGATCCTGACGTCCCCCATTCTCACCACTGGTGGCCGGGAGGCATCAAGCGTTCCCTTTAACAACATGGCCACAGTCTTGTTCCCGGCAACCGACAGCTTCACTGCATTACACTCAGCCGCCAGCTCACCAAGAACCCGACCTGCCTCAGCTTCCAGGGCGGCCCTAGACCTCCCCTCCACAAGCACAACGACATCATCAGCATATGCAACGACATTGGCTCCAATCCGTTCCATTGCGCCCAGTACCCTATCAAACAAAATGTTCCACAGCCTGGGTCCAAGCACCGAACCCTGCGGACATCCTTTTGTGAGAATTTTGCTCACTGTGCTTCCCCCCTCACTATAAACTACACTCCTGTCCCGAAAATAATCCTCTATAATATCATACACGTGGGGTGGACAGTTTCTACGCGCCAGTTCAGCCATCACGGCAGGCCACCACACGTTGTCAAAGGCACCCTTTATGTCTACGAAAATTCCTAACACATAGCGTCCTTCCGCCTCCATGACCTCATTCCTCAACCGGAGCAGAGCACCAATCGTCGATCGTCCGCTAACGAATCCATACTGGTGTCTGGAGGTCATAGCGAGCACCTCTGACATATCACTGACTATCAACTTCTCCAGCACTTTCCCCGGCACACTTAAAAGGCACAGGGGGCGTAGAGAACGTGGGTCCGACGGATCGCGATCTGTTCCTTTACGTAGGACACAAACCCTACCGACCTTCCAGCGAGAGGGAAAGGCCCCCAGGTCAAAACAGGCCCTAAAAATGCTGCAGTACCAGGGGTAGACTAGGTGCCACCCCCTCTGCAACATCTCCACCTCTATCATGTCCGGACCCGGCGCCTTCCCCTCCCGGAAGCTCTTCACCGCACTCCCAATAGCTATATCACTAAAAGTGTCACTTTCACTGGGGGGACTAAGTCTAACACTGACGTCACTAGCACTCACACGCCGATCGGCGACACTATCACGTAGTGCCACTTGGTCCTCTGTTTCTTCGCCCAGATCGTCCGGAAACAGGGCCAATAATAAATCAGTTGCAGCCTCCCTCCAACTCGCAGGTTCGCGCCCGAGAAGTGAAGCAAGAGTGAACCCGGGGCCACGCCCACGCGCCATCCGATAGGGTTTACCCCAGGGCTCCCCAACCCCCTCGTCAGTCACGAAATGCCTCCAATGGCTTCTGCGAGCAGATCTTACCGCCTTCGTGTAGTCCCGGCGCATCCTCTTAAGGTCGTCCCGCTCCTCAGGTGTGACTCTCCTGCCACGGCGTCTATGGTTATTCCTAACCCTACCAATCTCCCTCTTTTTGGCTTCTAGCCTCGAGTTCCACCACGCCACCCTAAGGGGTCTCCCCCCAGCGCGCGGGATGGCCCTCTCAGCCGCTCTAACAACCATCCCCTCGATACTCTCAATCGCGCGATCCAGCTCACCGCGCGAAGTGATCGTGGGGAACTGATAACTCCTCAACTCTTCTTCAAGAGCTTCAAAGTAAGCGTCCCAGTCGGCCCTCCTGCAGGAGAACCTTCTGGGCATGGAGGCCCCCGCCACCGCATGTCCCCAACGCACGTCAAAGAAGATGGGAGTATGCTGACTAGTCGTAAAACCGGCCTTCAACCCCCACCCATGAACCCGACCGACCAGGCGGGTTGACGCCAATGTCACATCAATATTTGAGGTCCCTCCTGCTGCCCCATGAAACGTTGGTACGTCCCCGGGAACATTCAAAACAGTCAGGTCCCATTCATAAATCAGGTCCTCTAGCGCCTCCCCACGTTGCCACGGTCTCCTGTGAGCACCTCCAGGACCAGCAGTGTCAAAGAGGTGACTATGCCACAGTCTCGACCGTGCATTGGAGTCCATACCTATCAGTACGTCCTCCCCCCTCAGTTCACTGAGAACCCCCCTCAACCTATGCAGGTAAGGGGCAATCTCATCAGAAAACTGAAGGTAGGCGGAGATCATGTACAGAGGCCTGCCTTCGCCCCTCTCAATACACACCACTACCACATGCGGGCTGCTGAGATGGCTCATCAGCAGTACCTTGAGCTGGTCGTCAGCCACCACTACCGCCGCCATGGGGGGCCCCCCATTGGAACAGGTGAAGACACGAGCAGGGCCCAGTCCCACCACCGAGCCATTTACGGCGTAAGGCTCCTGTACCAGAGCCACACTACACTCACCCCTGGACATACAGCCTCTCACCTCATCACTCACAACCCTGGCCCTGTCCATATTCACCTGAAGGACCCTGATCATCGCGGATCAACTGAACGGGCGTACCTTCGTAACGCCCACAAAAAGGCCGGGCACGATGGGTCAGCCACAGCATGATTGCTGGCCTTCCCAGCCCGTTCACAGTTGGCGCATTTTCGCCGAGCGGGCTCCCTTACTGTACAGGTGGAAGACCTGTGACTGCCCGCGCAATGTTCACACGTATCGCCACTCTCCCGACACCGCTTTGTCGTGTGCCCGTACGCCTGGCATTTGTAGCACCGAGTCACGTCAATATAATCCGCAACTCGGCACTTGGCAAACCCCAGGTGGACCGATCCCAGTCCAATGAGAACCTCTCTCACTCGCCCTGACACCTTGGCGACCCAGATTGCGTCGTCGTATTTCCTATCTCCCTTCAGGAAGGAGGGAGAGAATCCCTTCCTGAACTCCTCCACACTAAGAAGGGCCCTTATCCTCGGGTTCTGCTTCCACATCACCTCCGGCAGTTTGACCGCATCAATCTCCCTGTCTACCCTGTAGATCTTAACCAACAAGGACCTGGCCACAGGCTCGGAGACCGTGACCTGGTACCCCTTCTCCTGGAGACGCTTCAAAAGCTCGCCCTTCTCAGCATCATCCCTAGCTTTGACCAATAGTCGGTCATCCCCAACAGGCCTGACCACATCAAGCCCTATCCCCATCTCCACAGGGCTGACATCCTTTTTCAGCTCCCGCCTCAAGGATGGTGGGGAATAGTTGGGACCCTTACCCTCCTGAGCCTCGGCTCTAGCCTTCGTCACCATCAAAGGGGCAACGCCCACAGGCCTGGGAGGCTTGGCAGCCGTGCCCTTAAGGACATCGGCATACACCCGAGCCGGGACTACCGCCTTCTTCTTCCTCTTCCGCAACTTCTTCTTGCGGTCAGCGCCCTCACTCTCCTCAGTCCCCGAGGGCGCAGAGGCAGCAATAACCCGCCTTGGCCTCGTTGCGTCCGCCCTACGTTTAGGGATGGCACCCTGTGGGGATGGGGGGGAACCCCCTGCCACCCTCTTCCTCTTACCCCGCACCTCAGTCCAGTCCGATTCTGAGTCTGTACCAGGGGGGGGCTCCATCCTCATTACGAGCTTGGACAATGGTACCTTAGTGGGGGGGGCAACAGCAGGACTAGTCGGTGCTGCCGCACTGACTACCTCCTGCACTCTCCTGTTTGTAACATCCATCTTCCGCCCGAGGGGTACAATGTCCTCCCTCCTGAGCTTCTCGAATTCTCCCGTGATGTTACTCACTTTCGCTTCGACCTGAGCGAGCTTCTCGAGGAAGAGCTCGCGGTTGGTAGCAAGCTCATTCCTGAGGACGGTCTCCAGGAGCATCATGCCCTGCTGGAGTCCCATCGCCCCCTCATCACTAGCAGCCGCACCAGCCAGTCCCCCTTCACTGGACTCCGAAACACGGCCTTCAAGTGACACTACTTGAACACTACTTGGGTCTTCTTTCCCCGCTGATTGTTCCAAGCCCGTTCCCTTGGCCGTGGTTTCGCTAGAAAGTAGATAGGGACAGAGGGAATCTCGTTAATCCATTCATGCGCGTCACTAATTAGATGACGAGGCATTTGGCTACCTTAAGAGAGTCATAGTTACTCCCGCCGTTTACCCGCGCTTGCTTGAATTTCTTCACTTTGACATTCAGAGCACTGGGCAGAAATCACATTGCGTCAACACCCGTTGGGGCCATCGCAATGCTTTGTTTTAATTAGACAGTCGGATTCCCCTGGTCCGTGCCAGTTCTGAGTTGATCGTTGAATGACGGCCGAAGAAACAACAGCCCCGTCCACAGGCACGAGGCCAGCGACTTGACAGGCTGAAGCTCGCAGCAAGAAAGGTCCTCAGGTGGTCAAGGCACGGGACCGAGCTCGGTTCAGGAACGCGTGAACGCCCATCTCCTCGCCCAGGCCCGGCTCGTTGACACCGGCCTGATTCTCCATCAAGCCCGGCAAACGTCACGATCCTCAGAGCCAATCCTTATCCCGAAGTTACGGATCGGATTTGCCGACTTCCCTTACCTACATTAATCTATCGACTAGAGGCTTTTCACCTTGGAGACCTGCTGCGGATATGGGTACGAGCCGGCGTGGGGTTCCTCGTGGCCCTCTCCCGGATTTTCAAGGTCCGTGGGGAAGATTCGGACACCGCCGTAACTGCGGTGCTCTTCGCGTTCCAAACCCTATCTCCCTGCTAGAGGTTTCCAGGGAACTCGAACGCTTATAGAGAAGAGACAACTCTCCCCGAATCTCCCGACGGCGTCTCCGGGTCCTTTCAGGTTGCCCTGACGAGTCCTCAATGAGGGCCCGATTTGGAACGGTTCCACTGCCGGGTTCCGGAATAGGAACCGGATTCCCTTTCGCCCAGATGGTGCCTTCAATGGTTCTATGCTACACACCACTCAACGGCAACCCATCGCTTCGGATTTCTCCTAGGGCTTAGGATCGACTGACTCTTGTGCAACAGCTGTTCACAAGAAACCCTTCTCCACATCAGTCCTCCAGGGCCTCGCTGGAGTATTTGCTACTACCACCAAGATCTGCACCGACGACGGCTCCAGGCAGGCTCACGCCCAAAACCCTTCTGCGCTCATCGCCGCGGCCCTCTTACTCGTCAAGGCGTAACAGCGCCGTCACCGTGAGGCGACTGCCTGCGTTGCCGTTGACGGCGGAGTATAGGCACGACGCTACAGCGCCATCCATTTTCAGGGCTAGTTGCTTCGGCAGGTGAGTTGTTACACACTCCTTAGCGGATTCCGACTTCCATGGCCACCGTCCTGCTGTCTTAAGCAACCAACGCCTTTCATGGTTTCACATGAGCGTCGATTGAGGCGCCTTAACTCCGCGTTTGGTTCATCCCACAGCGCCAGTTCTGCTTACCAAAATTGGCCCACTTGGCACTCTGATCCAAGCCCCCGGCTTCATAAACAATGTTCAAGAAAGCCGGGGTTCTCATCTATTTGGAGTTTGAGAATAGGTTGAGGTCGTTTCGACCCCAAGGCCTCTAATCATTCGCTCTACCGGATGAGACTCGTTTCGTCCGAGCGCAAGCTATCCTGAGGGAAACTTCAGAGGGAACCAGCTACTAGATGGTTCGATTGGTCTTTCGCCCCTAAACCCAGCTCCGACGATCGATTTGCACGTCAGAATCGCTGCGGACCTCCACCAGGGTTTCCCCTGGCTTCGTCCTGGCCAGGCATAGTTCACCATCTTTCGGGTATCAGCGTGTGCGCTCTGGGTGCGCCTCCTCTCGCGATGAGATGGAGACGCCCCGGGAGTGCGAGGCCGGCCCGTATAAAGGGACTCGACCCATCCTCCCTCGGAAAGCGGAGTTCCCTTCACTTTCATTACGCCTTTAGGTTTTGACACCCAATGACTCGCGCACACGCTAAACTCCTTGGTCCGTGTTTCAAGACGGGTCGGACAAGAGCCCAAAACTGATTCGCCGTGGACTGGTGCCATTTGAATGAACCTGCGTAAGGGCACACTCGACCATACAGGCGCGAGAGCAGTCAGACGGGCGGAGGCCCGCCTTGACACGCGACTCGCAACCTTGTCAAGGGCCACATCGCGCTCTCGAAGAGGGATCACTCCCTCCGCAGAGCGGTTCGACACCGTCTTTTGATACCGACCGGAGCGATCCACGGTCGGGAGAAAGGGGGTCTGCGCGAGACTGCGAACAGCTCACACAGGCTACCACCCAAGCCCTTAGACCGTGGCCGGACGGGTCACGACGTCCTACTAGGGGAGAAGTGCGGTCCGCCGCGGCCGTACGGACCCACTCTCGGCGGCTCCACCACTCGGTCCGGATGAATCCGAATGAGGCATAGAGCCGTCGACGAGGAGCGGGTCGTCCGACCAGCGAGAAGACGTGAATCTCCCCTTTCGGAAATTTCGGGTCTTTTCCGTTTACCCCTGAGCGGTTTCACGTACTCTTGAACTCTCTCTTCAAAGTTCTTTTCAACTTTCCCTCACGGTACTTGTTCGCTATCGGTCTCGTGGTTGTATTTAGCCTTAGATGGAGTTTACCACCCGCTTAGGGCTGCACTCTCAAGCAACCTGACTCTAAGGAGAGGTTCACCCGACACCAGCACCGGCCAGCTACGGGCCTGGCACCCTCTCGGGACCGTGGCCTCGTTCAAGATGGACTTGGACGCGGTGCAGCTGTGTCGGGTATGCGAACCCTCCCGAACACCACATGTCCCTGGAGGCAAGGCCTCCGGGATTCGGTGCTGGGCTTCTCCCTGTTCGCTCGCAGCTACTGAGGGAATCCTGGTTAGTTTCTTTTCCTCCGCTTACTAATATGCTTAAATTCAGCGGGGAGTCCCACCTGATCTGAGGTCGGTTCGCTGTGTTACGGAGCGAGGAGGGAAAGTGTGGTTCGGGTTAGCACCACCGCCACCTATTTCTTCTCGACACTCCTAGCCGACTCGGCGACGACCATACCCGAAACGGAGCGTCTGCGTATGGGTGATGCCAGTTGGGTCCCCACCGAGGCCGACACCTCGTTGGTTCAACACCCCGCACCGTGGACATCCCCTCACCGAGAACGCGTCGATTGCGGAGCCCCTCGTGACGAAGGCGGTCGGTCGAGATAAAGAGAAGGAGTATCGTCATCGTGTCGAGAGTTCTCAAATGTCAGATACGGGACGTGTCACCACCATCTGTGTGAGGTGGCCCACGATACGCGTCCACGGGATAGACCTTCCTCCACCCATTCGCGGTGTGATCCGTGAGGGTGGAGGCGCTCAAAAAAAGGTGGTGGTGACGGCCATGCAGTCTGGATTCGGGACTTCGTCTTCGAACCAGTGGCATCACCACACCGAGACCTTTCAACGTCATACTTTGATCCCGCTTTAGCCGTGGCCGTATCGTTCGACACATGAGTGACAGATGTTCACAACTCTAATCGACCGCCGCGATCCTCCGAACACGGGAGAAACGCGCGACGTGCTCGAAAACAGAGGTTCAGTCCACCACTGAGGGTGTTGGAGGTATCGAGTGGTTTTCCTACCTGGCATCCAGCAGAGTTTCCGACACGGGAGCGTGCCTATGAAATGCTCGCCGGCTCATATCTGAGGAGACAGCGCCCTCGCCATCCCCCTTTGAGTGAGAGGGGGGGTGAGGCCGGTGATGCTCCCGAAAAGCGAGCGGGATGGAGTTGAGAGGGAGAGGTCCGGCATTTGGAGCCGTTCCGAAGGCAATGGGTGACGGAGCGTAAGTGGCAGGAAGCAGCAGCCCACCGTTCTACGGGAGCTGCCGCCCTTCCTTCTCCGCCGCCTTCCGCCGGACCATAGGTGGTCCGGCTCTCCTCGTCACTCACACCGACCGCAGTCGCAAGGATGAGCGACACCCGGTTAAACGGGCGTGTCGTACAAACGACCCTCAGACAGGCGTGGCCCTTGGATGGAATCCCAGGGCCGCAATGTGCGTTCAAAATGTCGATGTTCATGTGTCCTGCAGTTCACACGACGACGCGCAGTTTGCTGCGTCTTTCATCGACCCACGAGCCGAGTGATCCGCCGCTCAGGGTAATCATGTTCTGACCGGGAGAGGCCGACCTCACGGCCGGACCTCCTCGGAGGCGACGATTTTCAAACCCCCGTCGCCCATGGGGTTATGGACTCTATGGGTTGTCATGTTCGAAAGGGAGCACGAGGCCCGAGCGAAGCGTGGTGTGCGGAGCCCCCCTCGTGTGAAGGGGGCTCTGCGGCTTCTTGCAACTCTGTGACCAAGCGGTCCCGCCTCGAAGGGGCGTTTTGAGGAGACGGCGGGGCGAGAAACACTTTCTCTGTCCCACTGGCCGAGATCCGTCTCCAAAAGCGGTCGACGGGCTTCAATGAAGCCGCCCACCGGCGCTACCCCTTCTCACGAGGTCTTTCGAGACTCCTCGGCGAGCCTCTTGCTTGCTTGACTTTCTTCTCTGCTCATTGAAGAGCGGGGGAGAGCTCGAGTCTTTTGATCGACCGGTTCTCATTAATGATCCTTCCGCAGGTTCACCTACGGAAACCTTGTTACGACTTTTACTTCCTCTAAATGATCAAGTTTGGTCATCTTCCCAGCGTTCATAGATACCGACAAGTCAGTAGGGATGACCGCCAGTCCGAAGACCTCACTAAATCATTCAATCGGTAGTAGCGACGGGCGGTGTGTACAAAGGGCAGGGACGTAATCAACGCGAGCTTATGACTCGCGCTTACTGGGAATTCCTCGTTCATGGGGAACAATTGCAAGCCCCAATTCCTAGCACGCAGGAGGTTCAGCGGATTACCCGGGCCTTTCGGCCAGGGAGGCACACGCTGATTCCTTCAGTGTAGCGCGCGTGCGGCCCAGGACATCTAAGGGCATCACAGACCTGTTATTGCTCAATCTCGTGCGGCTAAAAGCCGCCTGTCCCCTTAAGAAGAATGATTGTCGCCGGTGGCGGGGACACCGGAAAACGCCTAGTTAATAGGCTAGAGTCTCGTTCGTTATCGGAATTAACCAGACAAATCGATCCACCAACTAAGAACGGCCATGCACCACTACCCACTGAATCAAGAAAGAGCTATCAATCTGTCAATCCTTCCAATGTCCTGGCCTGGTGAGGTTTCCCGTGTTGAGTCAAATTAAGCCGCAGGCTCCACTCCTGGTGGTGCCCTTCCGTCAATTCCTTTAAGTTTCAGCTTTGCAACCATACTTCCCCCGGAACCCAAAAGCTTTGGTTTCCCGGGAAGAAGCTCCCCGCCGAGTCATCGGAGGAACATCGGCGGATCGCTGGCTGGCATCGTTTATGGTTAGAACTAGGGCGGTATCTGATCGCCTTCGAACCTCTAACTTTCGTTCTTGATCAATCAAGACATACTTGGCAAATGCTTTCGCTCTTGTGCGTCTTGCGACGATCCAAGAATTTCACCTCTAACGTCGCAATACGAATGCCCCCGCCTGTCCGTATTGATCATTACCTTGTGTTCCTAAGAACCAACAAAATAGAACCAAGGTCCTGTTTTATTATTCCATGCACCACTATTCAGGCAGAGATTTCAGCCTGCTTTGAGCACTCTAATTTGTTCAAAGTAAACGTGTCGGCCTACCTCGACACTCGGTAAAGAGCACCTAGGTAGGAGAGAGCAGGCGCACGGGTTGGACCTCCGGCCTCCGGACCCAAGCTTTTGAGGGCGAGGGCCGTCGCCTGACAAGGCTCCCGCACGCCACCGACAGGACATGACACGGCATGCCAGTTACACCGGCAGGCGGCGAACCGACAGCGTAGCACGCAGAACCAACTACGAGCTTTTTAACCGCAACAACTTTAATATACGCTATTGAAGCTGGAATTACCGCGGCTGCTGGCACCAGACTTGCCCTTCAATGGATCCTTGTTAAAGGATTTAAAGTGTACTCATTCCGATTACGGGGCCTCATAAGAGTCCCGTATCGTTATTTTTTGTCACTACCTCCCCGTGCCGGGAGTGGGTAATTTGCGTGCCTGCTGCCTTCCTTGGATGTGGTAGCCGTTTCTCAGGCTCCCTCTCCGGAATCGAACCCTGATTCCCCGTTACCCGTTACAACCATGGTAGACATGGAGTCTACCATCGACAGTTGATAAGTCAGGCATTTGAAGGATAAGTCGCCGGTGCTGAGACCATGCGATCTGATGTGTTACCTAGAGTCACCAAGGCAACGCCCGGACGAGCCGGGCGATTGGTCTTGATCTAATAAAAGCGTCCTTCCCAGTCAGACTGGTCGGGACTTGGTTGCATGTATTAGCTCTAGGATTACCACAGTTATCCAAAGACAGTCATGTATACTCGAGTGAATCATGACTGGTTTACTGAGCCTTTTGCGGTTTCACTTTAATACAGTTTGTACTGAGACTTGCATGGCTTAAGCTTTGAGACAAGCATATGACTACTGGCAGGATCAACCAGAGTGGCTCGCCGCCCTCGAACCCAAAACGTCGCGAGATCGTCTTCCGTCCCAATACAGTCGAATGGGGTTTCCGACGCTCAAGCGCGACAGCCACTGACTGACCCGTCGAAACGGGACACGTCCGTGTCAAGAGGTCCAAACGGCGGCTTTGAGCCGGCTCTGATATTAGGATCGCCACAGACGGCGGGCTGTGCTGGGAGGCCCCTAGGGACCTACACAGCGCCCACAACGCCGAGTGACGGGGTGATTCACTTCGTTGTAAAACCGACCCGGGCTGGGCTCCCATGCGCTATGATGGGCCATTACCCCGAGTTGAGAGGTGGACCCGGCCCCTGGAAAAGCCGAGTCCAACACATAGGTGGGGTTCGGGCGTCGAAACTGCCCCGGTCTGCCTCACACCGTACACCACGTCATTCGTGGAAATGGGGAGGGATCCGATAATTGATCCGGCTTCTTGGAATGTGTTTGTTACCGGTCCCCTCGACGGCCCCTCGCGTCGAACCCGTTGACGGGTTGATGCGGGTGATCCGCGTGGAACAGGTTCAGATTGACTGCTTTGGGACGAGCGCTAGAGGCTAACGACGTCGCAGTCATGCAGTGAGTGAGGTTGATCCCGATACCCTTCACACGTGGCACTGGAGTGATGCGGACGAGGTGGGATGGGATCACGTGGGGATCCCCGTGCCCACCAACCAGCTTCCTCCCCGGTGACCGTGTAGTGACGGATCGCGTCGAGTAACAACTAGGGTGTCGCTTTGCACCCACGATTGAGACCGTCTTCGACCCGTCCAGATACCGGGACGCGGCGCTGCCACGCCACCTCTCGATGATGAGCCACAGTACCCGAACTACTACCGGCCGACAAACGACCCCCTCCCCCCGCGCCTGTTGGCGAGGGCGAGGCCGAGTCCGAGTCCGACATTAATAGGGTACCCGCGAGCTCACGGGGCCTCCGAAACTCATCTTTTGTAGTCGGGACTAGCTTTGAGATGATAAAATTGAACCCCTCTCCCCCTCCCTCCTATCAACAAATACCACCTCACCTCCCTTCTAATAAGTAAATGAACAAGACCTGTATTACTCCCCAACCCACCCGCCCATCGTGTGGAATTGAACCCCTCTCCCCCTCCCTTCTATCAACAAATACCACCTCACCTCCCTTCTAATAAGTAACTGAACAAGACCTGTATTACTCCCCAACCCACCCGCCCATCGTTTGGAATTGAACCCCTCTCCCCCTCCCTTCTATCGACACCCACCCCCTCACCTCCCTTCTATGTACAGCTTCTCCATTACTCTACAACCCCTACCCGCCCCTTCCATTTGTATAACTATCCTACCACGGATCTGAGGGGTCTAGCTCAGCTACATTTACCCGCAGTGAGGCTGTTCACAAGCATAAACGAATATACAGTTTGTCTGGCCTGAGAGAATTATATTTACCCGCACCAGGGACAGCCTCACTGCGGGTAAATGTAATTCTCTCAGGTGGAGGGGTGCTCAGCATGAATGTGTGGATATAATACAACTCGAAAACTGGTGAAGGACGAACCGTCTATTGCATCATGCTTGTGAACAGCCACACTGCGGGTAAATGTAGCTGAGCTAGACCCCTCAGATCAGTGGTAGGATAGTTATAAAAATGGATGGGTGTGTATGGGTTGGAGAGTAATAGAGGAGGTGTACAGTCGAAGGGAGGTGAGGTGGTGATTGTCGATGGACGGGAGGCGGAGAGGGGTTCAATTCAAACGTGCCCGTTGTGCTTTCACCCGCACCAGGGACAGCCTAACTGCGGGTAAATGTAATTCTCTCAGGTCGGGGGGGTGCTCAGCATAAATCTGTTGATATAATAAAACTCGAAAACTGGTGAAGGACGAACCGTCTATTGCATCATGCTTGTGAACAGCCTCACTGCGGGTAAATGTAGCTGAGCTAGACCCCTCAGATCCGTGGTAGGATAGTTATAGAAATGGTCGGGTGGGTGGTGGTTGGAGAGTAATAGTGGAGGTGTACACTCGAAGGGAGGTGAGGTGGTGATTGTCGATGGACGGGAGGGGGAGAGGGGTTCAATTCCAACGTGCCCGTTGTGCTTTCACCCGCACCAGGGACAGCCTCACTGCGGGTAAATGTAATTCTCTCAGGTGGGGGGGTGCTCAGCATGAATGTGTTGATATAATACAACTCGAAAACTGGTGAAGGACGAACCGTCTATTGCATCATGCTTGTGAACAGCCTCACTGCGGGTAAATGTAGCTGAGCTAGACCCCTCAGATCCGTGGTAGGATAGTTATAAAAATGGATGGGTGTGTATGGGTTGGAGAGTAATAGAGGAGGTGTACACTGGGAGGGAGGTGAGGTGGTGATTGTCGATGGACGGGAGGGGGAGAGGGGTTCAATTCCAACGTGCCCGTTGTGCTTTCACCCGCACCAGGGACAGCCTCACTGCGGGTAAATGTAATTCTCTCAGGTGGGGGGGTGCTCAGCATGAATGTGTTGATATAATACAACTCGAAAACTGGTGAAGGACGAACCGTCTATTGCATCATGCTTGTGAACAGCCTCACTGCGGGTAAATGTAGCTGAGCTAGACCCCTCAGATCCGTGGTAGGATAATTATAAAAATGGATGGGTGTGTATGGGTTGGAGAGTAATAGAGGAGGTGTACACTGGGAGGGAGGTGAGGTGGTGATTGTCGATGGACGGGAGGGGGAGAGGGGTTCAATTCCAACGTGCCCGTTGTGCTTTCACCCGCACCAGGGACAGCCTCACTGCGGGTAAATGTAATTCTCTCAGGTCGGGGGGGTGCTCAGCATGAATCTGTTGATATAATAAAACTCGAAAACTGGTGAAGGACGAACCGTCTATTGCATCATGCTTGTGAACAGCCTCACTGCGGGTAAATGTAGCTGAGCTAGACCCCTCAGATCCGTGGTAGGATAGTTATAAAAATGGATGGGTGTGTATGGGTTGGAGAGTAATAGAGGAGGTGTACAGTGGAAGGGAGGTGAGGTGGTGATTGTCGATGGACGGGAGGGGGAGAGGGGTTCAATTCCAACGTGCCCGTTGTGCTTTCACCCGCACCAGGGACAGCCTCACTGCGGGTAAATGTAATTCTCTCAGGTCGGGGGGGTGCTCAGCATGAATCTGTTGATATAATAAAACTCGAAAACTGGTGAAGGACGAACCGTCTATTGCATCATGCTTGTGAACAGCCTCACTGCGGGTAAATGTAGCTGAGCTAGACCCCTCAGATCCGTGGTAGGATAGTTATAAAAATGGATGGGTGTGTATGGGTTGGAGAGTAATAGAGGAGGTGTACAGTGGAAGGGAGGTGAGGTGGTGATTGTCGACGGACGGGAGGGGGAGAGGGGTTCAATTCCAACGTGCCCGTTGTGCTTTCACCCGCACCAGGGACAGCCTCACTGCGGGTAAATGTAATTCTCTCAGGTGGAGGGGTGCTCAGCATGAATGTGTGGATATAATACAACTCGAAAACTGGTGAAGGACGAACCGTCTATTGCATCATGCTTGTGAACAGCCACACTGCGGGTAAATGTAGCTGAGCTAGACCCCTCAGATCAGTGGTAGGATAGTTATAAAAATGGATGGGTGTGTATGGGTTGGAGAGTAATAGAGGAGGTGTACAGTCGAAGGGAGGTGAGGTGGTGATTGTCGATGGACGGGAGGCGGAGAGGGGTTCAATTCAAACGTGCCCGTTGTGCTTTCACCCGCACCAGGGACAGCCTAACTGCGGGTAAATGTAATTCTCTCAGGTCGGGGGGGTGCTCAGCATAAATCTGTTGATATAATAAAACTCGAAAACTGGTGAAGGACGAACCGTCTATTGCATCATGCTTGTGAACAGCCTCACTGCGGGTAAATGTAGCTGAGCTAGACCCCTCAGATCCGTGGTAGGATAGTTATAGAAATGGTCGGGTGGGTGGTGGTTGGAGAGTAATAGTGGAGGTGTACACTCGAAGGGAGGTGAGGTGGTGATTGTCGATGGACGGGAGGGGGAGAGGGGTTCAATTCCAACGTGCCCGTTGTGCTTTCACCCGCACCAGGGACAGCCTCACTGCGGGTAAATGTAATTCTCTCAGGTGGGGGGGTGCTCAGCATGAATGTGTTGATATAATACAACTCGAAAACTGGTGAAGGACGAACCGTCTATTGCATCATGCTTGTGAACAGCCTCACTGCGGGTAAATGTAGCTGAGCTAGACCCCTCAGATCCGTGGTAGGATAGTTATAAAAATGGATGGGTGTGTATGGGTTGGAGAGTAATAGAGGAGGTGTACACTGGGAGGGAGGTGAGGTGGTGATTGTCGATGGACGGGAGGGGGAGAGGGGTTCAATTCCAACGTGCCCGTTGTGCTTTCACCCGCACCAGGGACAGCCTCACTGCGGGTAAATGTAATTCTCTCAGGTGGGGGGGTGCTCAGCATGAATGTGTTGATATAATACAACTCGAAAACTGGTGAAGGACGAACCGTCTATTGCATCATGCTTGTGAACAGCCTCACTGCGGGTAAATGTAGCTGAGCTAGACCCCTCAGATCCGTGGTAGGATAATTATAAAAATGGATGGGTGTGTATGGGTTGGAGAGTAATAGAGGAGGTGTACACTGGGAGGGAGGTGAGGTGGTGATTGTCGATGGACGGGAGGGGGAGAGGGGTTCAATTCCAACGTGCCCGTTGTGCTTTCACCCGCACCAGGGACAGCCTCACTGCGGGTAAATGTAATTCTCTCAGGTCGGGGGGGTGCTCAGCATGAATCTGTTGATATAATAAAACTCGAAAACTGGTGAAGGACGAACCGTCTATTGCATCATGCTTGTGAACAGCCTCACTGCGGGTAAATGTAGCTGAGCTAGACCCCTCAGATCCGTGGTAGGATAGTTATAAAAATGGATGGGTGTGTATGGGTTGGAGAGTAATAGAGGAGGTGTACAGTGGAAGGGAGGTGAGGTGGTGATTGTCGATGGACGGGAGGGGGAGAGGGGTTCAATTCCAACGTGCCCGTTGTGCTTTCACCCGCACCAGGGACAGCCTCACTGCGGGTAAATGTAATTCTCTCAGGTCGGGGGGGTGCTCAGCATGAATCTGTTGATATAATAAAACTCGAAAACTGGTGAAGGACGAACCGTCTATTGCATCATGCTTGTGAACAGCCTCACTGCGGGTAAATGTAGCTGAGCTAGACCCCTCAGATCCGTGGTAGGATAGTTATAAAAATGGATGGGTGTGTATGGGTTGGAGAGTAATAGAGGAGGTGTACAGTGGAAGGGAGGTGAGGTGGTGATTGTCGACGGACGGGAGGGGGAGAGGGGTTCAATTCCAACGTGCCCGTTGTGCTTTCACCCGCACCAGGGACAGCCTCACTGCGGGTAAATGTAATTCTCTCAGGTGGAGGGGTGCTCAGCATGAATGTGTGGATATAATACAACTCGAAAACTGGTGAAGGACGAACCGTCTATTGCATCATGCTTGTGAACAGCCACACTGCGGGTAAATGTAGCTGAGCTAGACCCCTCAGATCAGTGGTAGGATAGTTATAAAAATGGATGGGTGTGTATGGGTTGGAGAGTAATAGAGGAGGTGTACAGTCGAAGGGAGGTGAGGTGGTGATTGTCGATGGACGGGAGGCGGAGAGGGGTTCAATTCAAACGTGCCCGTTGTGCTTTCACCCGCACCAGGGACAGCCTAACTGCGGGTAAATGTAATTCTCTCAGGTCGGGGGGGTGCTCAGCATAAATCTGTTGATATAATAAAACTCGAAAACTGGTGAAGGACGAACCGTCTATTGCATCATGCTTGTGAACAGCCTCACTGCGGGTAAATGTAGCTGAGCTAGACCCCTCAGATCCGTGGTAGGATAGTTATAGAAATGGTCGGGTGGGTGGTGGTTGGAGAGTAATAGTGGAGGTGTACACTCGAAGGGAGGTGAGGTGGTGATTGTCGATGGACGGGAGGGGGAGAGGGGTTCAATTCCAACGTGCCCGTTGTGCTTTCACCCGCACCAGGGACAGCCTCACTGCGGGTAAATGTAATTCTCTCAGGTGGGGGGGTGCTCAGCATGAATGTGTTGATATAATACAACTCGAAAACTGGTGAAGGACGAACCGTCTATTGCATCATGCTTGTGAACAGCCTCACTGCGGGTAAATGTAGCTGAGCTAGACCCCTCAGATCCGTGGTAGGATAGTTATAAAAATGGATGGGTGTGTATGGGTTGGAGAGTAATAGAGGAGGTGTACACTGGGAGGGAGGTGAGGTGGTGATTGTCGATGGACGGGAGGGGGAGAGGGGTTCAATTCCAACGTGCCCGTTGTGCTTTCACCCGCACCAGGGACAGCCTCACTGCGGGTAAATGTAATTCTCTCAGGTGGGGGGGTGCTCAGCATGAATGTGTTGATATAATACAACTCGAAAACTGGTGAAGGACGAACCGTCTATTGCATCATGCTTGTGAACAGCCTCACTGCGGGTAAATGTAGCTGAGCTAGACCCCTCAGATCCGTGGTAGGATAATTATAAAAATGGATGGGTGTGTATGGGTTGGAGAGTAATAGAGGAGGTGTACACTGGGAGGGAGGTGAGGTGGTGATTGTCGATGGACGGGAGGGGGAGAGGGGTTCAATTCCAACGTGCCCGTTGTGCTTTCACCCGCACCAGGGACAGCCTCACTGCGGGTAAATGTAATTCTCTCAGGTCGGGGGGGTGCTCAGCATGAATCTGTTGATATAATAAAACTCGAAAACTGGTGAAGGACGAACCGTCTATTGCATCATGCTTGTGAACAGCCTCACTGCGGGTAAATGTAGCTGAGCTAGACCCCTCAGATCCGTGGTAGGATAGTTATAAAAATGGATGGGTGTGTATGGGTTGGAGAGTAATAGAGGAGGTGTACAGTGGAAGGGAGGTGAGGTGGTGATTGTCGATGGACGGGAGGGGGAGAGGGGTTCAATTCCAACGTGCCCGTTGTGCTTTCACCCGCACCAGGGACAGCCTCACTGCGGGTAAATGTAATTCTCTCAGGTCGGGGGGGTGCTCAGCATGAATCTGTTGATATAATAAAACTCGAAAACTGGTGAAGGACGAACCGTCTATTGCATCATGCTTGTGAACAGCCTCACTGCGGGTAAATGTAGCTGAGCTAGACCCCTCAGATCCGTGGTAGGATAGTTATAAAAATGGATGGGTGTGTATGGGTTGGAGAGTAATAGAGGAGGTGTACAGTGGAAGGGAGGTGAGGTGGTGATTGTCGACGGACGGGAGGGGGAGAGGGGTTCAATTCCAACGTGCCCGTTGTGCTTTCACCCGCACCAGGGACAGCCTCACTGCGGGTAAATGTAATTCTCTCAGGTGGGGGGGTGCTCAGCATGAATGTGTTGATATAATACAACTCGAAAACTGGTGAAGGACGAACCGTCTATTGCATCATGCTTGTGAACAGCCTCACTGCGGGTAAATGTAGCTGAGCTAGACCCCTCAGATCCGTGGTAGGATAGTTATAAAAATGGATGGGTGTGTATGGGTTGGAGAGTAATAGAGGAGGTGTACAGTGGAAGGGAGGTGAGGTGGTGATTGTCGATGGACGGGAGGGGGAGAGGGGTTCAATTCCAACGTGCCCGTTGTGCTTTCACCCGCACCAGGGACAGCCTCACTGCGGGTAAATGTAATTCTCTCAGGTGGGGGGGTGCTCAGCATGAATGTGTTGATATAATACAACTCGAAAACTGGTGAAGGACGAACCGTCTATTGCATCATGCTTGTGAACAGCCTCACTGCGGGTAAATGTAGCTGAGCTAGACCCCTCAGATCCGTGGTAGGATAGTTATAGAAATGGTCTGGTGGGTGGTGGTTGGAGAGTAATAGAGGAGGTGTACATTGGAAGGGAGGTGAGGTGGCGATTGTCGACGGACGGGAGGGGGAGAGGGGTTCAATTCCAACGTGCCCGTTGTGCTTTCACCCGCACCAGGGACAGCCTCACTGCGGGTAAATATTATTCTCTCAGGTCGGGGGGGTGCTCAGCATAAATCTGTTGATATAATACAACTCGAAAACTGAAAAATATCCTACCACGGATCTGAGGGGTCTAGCTCAGCTACATTTACCCGCAGTGAGGCTGTTCACAAGCATGATGCAATAGACGGTTCGTCCTTCACCAGTTTTCGAGTTGTATTATATCAACAGATTTATGCTGAGCACCCCCCCCCCACCTGAGAGAATTACATTTACCCGCAGTGAGGCTGTCCACAAGCATAACCCAATTGACATGTTGTCCTTCACCAGTTTTCGAATTTTATTATATCAACAGATTTATGCTGAGCACCCCCCACCTGAGAGAATTATGACTTTTTTTCGTACTGACGAGGCGTCAGTAGTCGAGAGTCAGACTCTTGGTCTTCATTCCCACAATATATATTCTCTC
>CATPAC010000091.1:0-2500 GCA_954871275.1 Leptopterna dolabrata | reverse complement strand
CGTCTTCGAACCAGTGGCATCACCACACCGAGACCTTTCAACGTCATACTTTGATCCCGCTTTAGCCGTGGCCGTATCGTTCGACACATGAGTGACAGATGTTCACAACTCTAATCGACCGCCGCGATCCTCCGAACACGGGAGAAACGCGCGACGTGCTCGAAAACAGAGGTTCAGTCCACCACTGAGGGTGTTGGAGGTATCGAGTGGTTTTCCTACCTGGCATCCAGCAGAGTTTCCGACACGGGAGCGTGCCTATGAAATGCTCGCCGGCTCATATCTGAGGAGACAGCGCCCTCGCCATCCCCCTTTGAGTGAGGGGGGGGGTGAGGCCGGTGATGCTCCCGAAAAGCGAGCGGGATGGAGTTGAGAGGGAGAGGTCCGGCATTTGGAGCCGTTCCGAAGGCAATGGGTGACGGAGCGTAAGTGGCAGGAAGCAGCAGCCCACCGTTCTACGGGAGCTGCCGCCCTTCCTTCTCCGCCGCCTTCCGCCGGACCATAGGTGGTCCGGCTCTCCTCGTCACTCACACCGACCGCAGTCGCAAGGATGAGCGACACCCGGTTAAACGGGCGTGTCGTACAAACGACCCTCAGACAGGCGTGGCCCTTGGATGGAATCCCAGGGCCGCAATGTGCGTTCAAAATGTCGATGTTCATGTGTCCTGCAGTTCACACGACGACGCGCAGTTTGCTGCGTCTTTCATCGACCCACGAGCCGAGTGATCCGCCGCTCAGGGTAATCATGTTCTGACCGGGAGAGGCCGACCTCACGGCCGGACCTCCTCGGAGGCGACGATTTTCAAACCCCCGTCGCCCATGGGGTTATGGACTCTATGGGTTGTCATGTTCGAAAGGGAGCACGAGGCCCGAGCGAAGCGTGGTGTGCGGAGCCCCCCTCGTGTGAAGGGGGCTCTGCGGCTTCTTGCAACTCTGTGACCAAGCGGTCCCGCCTCGAAGGGGCGTTTTGAGGAGACGGCGGGGCGAGAAACACTTTCTCTGTCCCACTGGCCGAGATCCGTCTCCAAAAGCGGTCGACGGGCTTCAATGAAGCCGCCCACCGGCGCTACCCCTTCTCACGAGGTCTTTCGAGACTCCTCGGCGAGCCTCTTGCTTGCTTGACTTTCTTCTCTGCTCATTGAAGAGCGGGGGAGAGCTCGAGTCTTTTGATCGACCGGTTCTCATTAATGATCCTTCCGCAGGTTCACCTACGGAAACCTTGTTACGACTTTTACTTCCTCTAAATGATCAAGTTTGGTCATCTTCCCAGCGTTCATAGATACCGACAAGTCAGTAGGGATGACCGCCAGTCCGAAGACCTCACTAAATCATTCAATCGGTAGTAGCGACGGGCGGTGTGTACAAAGGGCAGGGACGTAATCAACGCGAGCTTATGACTCGCGCTTACTGGGAATTCCTCGTTCATGGGGAACAATTGCAAGCCCCAATTCCTAGCACGCAGGAGGTTCAGCGGATTACCCGGGCCTTTCGGCCAGGGAGGCACACGCTGATTCCTTCAGTGTAGCGCGCGTGCGGCCCAGGACATCTAAGGGCATCACAGACCTGTTATTGCTCAATCTCGTGCGGCTAAAAGCCGCCTGTCCCCTTAAGAAGAATGATTGTCGCCGGTGGCGGGGACACCGGAAAACGCCTAGTTAATAGGCTAGAGTCTCGTTCGTTATCGGAATTAACCAGACAAATCGATCCACCAACTAAGAACGGCCATGCACCACTACCCACTGAATCAAGAAAGAGCTATCAATCTGTCAATCCTTCCAATGTCCTGGCCTGGTGAGGTTTCCCGTGTTGAGTCAAATTAAGCCGCAGGCTCCACTCCTGGTGGTGCCCTTCCGTCAATTCCTTTAAGTTTCAGCTTTGCAACCATACTTCCCCCGGAACCCAAAAGCTTTGGTTTCCCGGGAAGAAGCTCCCCGCCGAGTCATCGGAGGAACATCGGCGGATCGCTGGCTGGCATCGTTTATGGTTAGAACTAGGGCGGTATCTGATCGCCTTCGAACCTCTAACTTTCGTTCTTGATCAATCAAGACATACTTGGCAAATGCTTTCGCTCTTGTGCGTCTTGCGACGATCCAAGAATTTCACCTCTAACGTCGCAATACGAATGCCCCCGCCTGTCCGTATTGATCATTACCTTGTGTTCCTAAGAACCAACAAAATAGAACCAAGGTCCTGTTTTATTATTCCATGCACCACTATTCAGGCAGAGATTTCAGCCTGCTTTGAGCACTCTAATTTGTTCAAAGTAAACGTGTCGGCCTACCTCGACACTCGGTAAAGAGCACCTAGGTAGGAGAGAGCAGGCGCACGGGTTGGACCTCCGGCCTCCGGACCCAAGCTTTTGAGGGCGAGGGCCGTCGCCTGACAAGGCTCCCGCACGCCACCGACAGGACATGACACGGCATGCCAGTTACACCGGCAGGCGGCGAACCGACAGCGTAGCACGCAGAACCAACTACGAGCTTTTTAACCGCAACAACTTTAA